>VYZW01049182.1:47310-69398 GCA_013401315.1 Balaeniceps rex
GAGACGCTATTGGTGTCTATATTAAGTCTTGAAGAAAGATTGCACAGAAGTTATTGTAGCTGTTGAGGACTAAGGTGGTGGTGGGTGTTGTCATCTCACAAGGCTTCATTGACTGAGTCTTCCTACAGAGTCCTAAGGTTTCTTTTCTCTTCAGCACAATTCTCTTGTTCCTGTGTTTCTTTCGTGTAGTCTTTTTGGAGCTGAATGAACCTATGAAATGATTCTGAAGACTCACATTGGCTTCAAAACTGTAATCCAAATCGGCAAAAAAAAGCTTTCCCTGGGCTATTGAAATTTCTTGGTCTCTATGCCAGGTCACAGTAGTTAAATACTTGTTCTTAGGAGCCGAGGTTGTAACCAGTTTTCAAACAGCAGATAATTGGGGCATTTGTTTTCAGGTGCCTTCAGATAATTAGCTGTCTAAATGACCTAAATTGCAAATGTAAAAACAAATCTGTCGGAGGCCAGGCTGACATTGTAACCACCACTCCATGTATGTTCTTTTGTGTGTTTCAGTGCCTTGCAAATTTGGTTTCAAATGCACCATACAGCCGTTTAAAACCTGGGTTGCTGACAAGAGTTTGGAACCAGATAAAGCCATACATTTGTCATAAAGGTTTGCATTCTGTTTGGCTGGAGCCTCTTTGTATATGTTGTATCTTAATTCAGCATTGGTTATTACAAACCAGTTGTGGATTCCCCCCCCATGCTTCATAAATACATAAACATATGTACTGCTATGGTATTATATGTTGTGATCCGTCTTGTCTGAAAACTGCTGAAGAAGGATGCTGATGTGTCAGTGAGATACTAACGGACTGGCTTTTTCTTCCCCCGCCCTGTTCTTTCTTGCAGATGTTAACGTTCGGGTTTCTAGTCTCACGTTATTAGGGGCTATAGTATCTGTCCAAGCACCTTTACCAGAGGTGCAGTTACTTTTGCAACAGCCTAGTTCTTCAGGGCTAAATAACAGTGGTAGTGCAACCCCTCACCGTCTTAATTCTTCTGAGCAGTGGAGAAAAGCCCTCCCCTCAGAAGGGGAGCCTCCAGATAATCCAGCAGGATGTACATCTTCAGAACCATGCTGGCTTCTCCGTCTCTGCGTTTCCATCATCGTTCTGCCCAGAGAGGATTCCTGTTCTGACAGCGATGCTAACTTTCCATCGTTTTCCAGCGTTTATGAGCCGTGTCCCCTTCGACTGGAATCCTTACAGGTGGGGATGAACAGCTTAGCTTGTAAAATGAACAGCTTGGTACAATATCAAATTTCCTCATGTCAGCCAAGCCTCAGTCGTGGGTTGCCTTTGCTCCTAGCTCTTTCAGTGGGATTTAGGCTAAAGCATTTGCTAGTGCAGCATGACTGAGCTGCTGTGACTGAAGGAGCAGTAACATTGTGATTCCATGCCTGTGGCCACGGCATAACCATCCCATAGTAAACCTGCTGCAGTAAGTTCATCTGCCTGTGATTTTTGTTACCTTCATTATTTTTAAATATTTGGTTGTGTGTGCTGGCATCTGGTAAAGGCTGTGAGTCTTCCCCATGCAAACTCCTCCATACAGAACGTAAACAGAAACAGGTTTGCTAAACAGAAAACAGCAGGGAAGAACCTTGCAGTCAAAGAACAGTCTGCAAGGAACTGAGGAGTGATGCTGGTGTGACTAAAGGAGTCCTTGTGAATGTTGAGACTTGGCCTTGTTTTTCTTCATGTAACCACAGAAAATAGTAAGATTTTGTAACCTGCATCCCAAAGAGTCTCACTCTTTTTCTGGAACAATGAATATTTGTTAAATCCAGCTTCACAGAATGCAGCAGCAGTATTACAGGAGATACAGAATATGTTGCTCCTACAGGCACTCTTGCTTAGTTTTTTAGCTACAGGAGACCTCACTTACAGTAAATAATTCATTGTGCTGCTACCTGATAGTGCTTTTGTGGCCCTTTTTGGAACAAGATAATGGAATAGGGAGGTTTTTAATGAGCTGTAGTATTCTAGAAGTTGTGCTGCAAGGTGTATCTGTTACATCAGAGTTTAGTATGTGGTCCCAGTGTTGATTAGCCCATCAACATCCTCTCTGTGTGTATTTGGGGTATTTTGGTTTAATAGAAGGAAAAAAACGCTGAATGGCATTTCTTTTGTTTGTGTTTAGGTGTTGGCTCTTCTTGTGAAAGGTTATTTCTCTATGGCTCAGAGCTATTTCCTAGAACTTGGAGAAGTGGCCTGCAGATGCATGGAAGAAATGGATCCATCCATTCAGCTTCATGGAGCCAAAGTAAGAGCATGAGGAAACATCAACATTGTTTTACCAAGTCAATTTTATCTATTAATGTGCTTTGCAAATACAGATGAGTAGTGATGAATATTCAGAGCATCTTTGTGTGTTTGATATAGCGCACCGTAAAGAGCTGGTGCCTGCTGTAGCTCTTTGGGAAATGCACCTTCTGCTTCCAGTCTTGAATTCTTAGCAAAATTTTGTTGCTCTGCTGAGTCACTAGGAAACTTGGGAAGTGCGAGGACTGTAACACTGGCCCTTCCCTGATTTAGCATCAGCTGGTGCGGGAACAGTAGTCTGTCACCCAAAGGAAAGCTCAGAGAGATTTCCTCTTTGCGCAGCAATTTGTTATGCTGTTCCAGCTGGAGACTTCATGTAAGAAAGGCTTTTCCTCTAATTTCTTCACTAGCAGGGACAGAATAGAGTCCAAAACAATACTGAATCTTTTATTTTTGTTCCCTGGGTGAGTAAGTATAGTCCTAGGTAAAGGTTGCTATAGTTCCATGGTACTTGAGTCATCCCCGATAAAGACCTGGTTGCTTTTTGTTTCGTTGCAGCTTCTGGAGGAGCTGGGCACAGGTGTGCTACAGCAGTACAAACCCGATTCGGCCGTTGCCCCTGATCAGAGGGTACCTGTCAGCGTGGTAAGTGTGTGGGCTCCCTCTGAGATTCCACTTCACTGAGTTTCCTTTCTTGAACCCTCTTCAAAGTTACTGGCATGGATACAGATAAATCAATTGCAGGAAAGCAGAAAGGGACTCAGTACCCTGCGGCTTTATAGGTGCTGATATGTACAATTTTTGTAGACTTCCTGCATTATTTTGCCATTTGTTTTTGTCCGTAAGCAGGTGTGGGTTTGGTTTGGTTTTGTTTTGTTTTACATGATGTTAACACTGCCTCTCTGCCTTTCCTCATCCCTCCTCTTCCTGCCTGCTCTAAGTCAGAAAGCTGGAAGAACAGCGTGGATTTTGCATGCGTCATTACTGCTGCATAAAACCTGGACATACGCTTTTAGAGTTTTGGTCAATTTGTGTTGTTACAAGAGCCAGCCTACGTGTTCTGGCCGCTCACAAGTGCGGAGAGAGTGGCCAGAACCATAATATATGTGATTTCAGAAAAATTAATTGTTTGAGGCTGTTTGTTGGATAAGTTTGTGGAAGCTGAGGAACTGGCATTCTAGTAGTAACATAGGCTGGTTTAAGTCTTGCTTCTGTGAACACAAGGCAATTTAAAAAAATTCTTTGGCGTATGCTACGTTTTGAGCCGGTCACCAGTGACCCTACAAGATAGGAAATGTGTCCAGTAGCACCAGGTTCCTGTTACTTGTAAATTGTAAATATAAATTGTCAGGCAAATGAAAATACCCAGCTGTGTGGATTCAAGAATGGAATCGTAATTCTACCTAATGCAATCTAATCTGAATGTATGTGGCCTTGAGAAAGAAACAAACAGAACTTGGTGAATAAGTACTTGACAGCAGTACTAAAATCTCTTTAAAATGCTTCTGAATGCTAAGTCGTTTAGGCTTCCAAACAGTTGTAATCGCTTTCACGTGTGATTATGCTACCTGCTGCAAGTATGCCTTAAAGATGATCATAGAAAAAGACAATCTGTTACAGCAATTACGCCTAAGTTCTGAGTTTAAATAGGTAAACCTGACTGCTTCTTCTGTAGGTTGTAACCTTCTGGACTATGATGCTAAACGGCCCTTTACCTGGCACTCTTCAGAACTCTCCACATGCGACTCTTCAGACAAGCGCCTGTGATGCCCTGTCCTCTATCTTGCCAGAAGCTTTCAGCAGTCTGCAGGTAAGAGAGCACTCCTTTAAGTGTGGCATTTTTACCTGTTGAGGCTTTGTTCTTGTCTACCAGATTACAGTCATGTAGAGCCTTTTAAGACTTATAAGGAGAGGGTAGAGGAATCTTCCAGAATTTTTTTTTTTAACATTCTGAACAAGTTGTGACTATTGAAGACTGGAAAAGGTAACGATGGGAGTAATTGGTCTGTCAAAGTAATTAAACTGTGGGACACAGAAGCTATTTGGCCCTGCCATGAATACTCAGCCTTGGCGATGATGCATGGGAGATAGAGGGCAAGTATTTCATTGCATGAGGGAGGTGTGAAGGGTTGTCATTTTGCTGGTTAAGTGTGTGAAGAGACGGCTGAGCTAACAGACTGACGTTGTTCACCAATTTGCATGCATGTTTTTTCTTTTGGCTGGCTTTTAAAACACTAAACTGCGGTGATTGCCCTGGCAGAAGCAAACAAATGTGTTGGCCTCACTCTCCTTTTGCAACATGAAATATGCTTTTAAACATGAAAGCCTTGGCAGCGTATCACCGCTGCATTGTGCAGCTCCTTTTGTGTCACTGTGCCCTTCTTGATGGGGAGTACTCTGCCAGATTTCATTTGCCCAGGAATTGCTAGTACAGCAGTATCTCTGGAATTCTCCGTCTGGTTTCTCCAAGTACAGCATGTACTTCATCACTCTGTACTTTGATCCCATACGCTCTCTTGTCCCTGTGGCCATGTGGGGTCAAGTCAGTGCCCACTCTGACCCTTTGCTCTGATGAAACAAAGATCTTTGTCATGGGTTGGTAAACTGACAATCTGTCCAGGATGAACTTAATCTGCCTGGCTGTCCTTGTTAATGAAGGGGAACGAGTGAAGTAAGACAGGAAAAAGCAACCGATCCAGTCTGTTTTACCTCTGATGGGCCATGCCTTCTGCATGTGGATGATAGTTAATATTTTGGTTTCCTTTGTGGTCTTATCTAACAGCAACAAGATCACGTTTGCTGGAAACATTCCCGTTTCCTGTGTGGCATCCTGAAATGCCAGTCAATTTACTTTGAAGAAAAGAGTACGCCCTGAATGGTAGCTTCTATGGATTCCCATATTAGGGTCTTTCAGAGTATTTGCAGTTGTCTTTCTTTGTGGGACAGCGATCTTTTCAGTTTCTCCCTATTGCCACGACTGCTTATCGTTGCAGAATGACCAGCAGATACTGTGTGTGACTCTGCTTCTTGGCCTGAACCACAGTGAGAACCCACTGGTAAAAGCTGCTGCCGCCCGTGCACTTGGAGTCTACATCCTCTTCTCTTGCCTTCGGCAGGTCAGAACTGGCCCGTTTGTCTTATTTTGAGCCATTTTATAATGGGTTTGATTATAAAACCATAAGGTGTGGGACATGAGTTCTTTTGGAATGAATTGGCCTTCCTTCTTGCCTTTGGTCTGTAGTGTGTATATAGCTTTTCTTTACCATCTCCAGACCTGCTCTTGCCTTCTGTGTGGTGAACAGAACCGGTGCAATTTTAAGTGAGATGAAGCAGAAGCCAGAGTACCTCATAAGTGAGAGCGAAAGGAGGGAGGTCAAGATCTTCCCCGAGCTCTCGGGGACAGCAGTGGGAAAGGCTAGGTTGGCACAAAGGAGCTGCAAGAGGTGAGGTAGAGCCGGGAAGGAGGGAACACCTGTACAGCACTTGGTAGAGTTTGACAAGTTTTTAATGGGAAGGCTTCAATTTTGCTTGAAACTAAGAAGTAAAGCTTATTTAGAGGAAAAGGCTGTCTTGTTTCCATAAAAAAATTGATCTTAGCTTGGCTGAGCTGGAAGACTCTGTAGTTTTTCCAATGTGGCCTTAAATGGGTGATTGTAATAAAAAAAAAAAAATCTGTGCAGTAGCTGATGTAGAGATTTGAGTCCAAAATATTTTGAAAGAAAATCCTTTACCATAGGCAAGGGAATGAAAATGAAACATAATGTGTCATAGAAGAGAAGATTAGACAGGCAGCTCAACAGGGAGTTTGGAGAAGCAATTACTTTCTTAAGAGTGGGATTTGATGAGTATAAGATTGGCAGTCCAGATAATTATGTTAAAATCCAAAGTAACTAAATCACCAATGAAATTAAATAATACATTGAAACTTTTCAGCAACAGCTACCCAAGAGAGTGGTGAACTTGGTCAGCATGCAGGCTTAGACTGTCAATTAAAGATCAAACAAAGCTGTACAGAGAGCACCAGAAACACGTTAAAAGTTGTTGCCTGAAAATGAAGAGTATATTAATAGAGCTGGTCTCTCTGCAGGTATCATTTTGCCTAGAAAGGCCAGGATGTATAAGTTACTAAGGAAATCGCCCGAATTTTTAAAACTTTCTAACTTTGCAGCAGTTTTTGCTTTTACTTTTATAGGATGTGATGTTTGTGGCAGACACAGCAAATGCTATTCTGAATTCCCTCCATGATAAGTCTCCGAACGTCCGTGCCAAAGCAGCTTGGTCCCTGGGCAATCTCACAGACACTCTGATCATCAACATGTACGTAAGCGCGCAGAACTCCTCTCTCTGCCCTTATTCCCGTAGCGTCAGACAGAGGGTACTGAAGCTACTCAGTATCAAAAAAGCCAAAATTTGGCGTGGGTGCTTCTTTTTATCCACTCTTCATCCTGTGTGTCTGCCAGCGTATGACTCTGTATTGTAAGTAGCCCGTATCCATCTGGGGTTGAGTCCTACTCAACTGCTTGGGTTTAGTCTTTCTAATCATTAGTTCTGGAGTATATTCCAAGTTTACTTTTCAGTTTTCTATTTCTTGTATGTTGCTTTGTGTAATTGCATGTTCCCTGGTTACTTTACTTTCAACATAACACCAAAGTAAAATGAATAAATATTTAACCCCTCCTCAAGCCAGAGACTGAAGGAAGTCTAACCTACTGTTACATTTTTAACAGGAGAAATAGTTATCATATATTCCTGCTACAGAATTGCCTCTGAGCAATTCATTGCCCTCTGTTTTTTATTACAGACTTAATGCACTGCTAACCAGCTTTCTTGCATTGATAGTTTGGTTTTAAATTAATAAACATAGTGGTCACATGTAGTAAGGTCTGCCTTACATATTAGCCTTGTGAAGAGTGAAGGTTGTTCGTACGCCTTTGTAAAGGATTGTATCACATCTTTGGGGATGGATCATCTGAGCTGGCCTTCCACTGTGTGATTCTTCTGCTAGGGAAACGATGGGACAAAGTTTTCAAGAGGAATTTTCTGATCTCCTACTGCTGAAAATGTTACGGTCTGCGACTGAAGCATCCAAGGACAGAGACAAGGTATGACTGAGGGGAAGGAGGGTGGAGTTATCAAAGCGTAGTTAACTCTTGCACTTTTATTTAAAAAAAAGGAAACAGTTACTTTGGGGCGTTTTGCCCCAATGGACAGGGAGCTGCAGCGCAGCATCCTCTCTTGAGGGCAGGTGTTTGGAGGTTTCCCATGTTGTTTGACCTGCAGGGTGTTTGATTGCGCTTTTCCACAGTGCGGCGGGTGGGGTGGGCGGGTTTTTTTGGTTTTTTTTNTTTGGGTGACCATTTGCAGAGAATGATGTTTCTGGTGGCATTTAGGAAGTTACCATCTGATAAGACATCAGTCTGATTCCAGATGGGCTCCTTGTTGTCTCTGAGCATGATTTCGTAGCAGGCTTGACAAAAGCTTTGCCTGTAAGCTGAAAGCCAGAATGTTTTGGTTTTTTGTGTGTATGTGTGTTCCAGGTGAAGAGTAATGCAGTCCGGGCCCTTGGGAACGTGCTTCATTTCCTTCAACCGTATCACGTAGCAAACCCCAGGTTTAGGGAAGCCATCGAGGAATCTCTTCAGGCCCTTATTTCTACTGTTGAGAGCGAGGCCACTATGAAAGTGCGCTGGAATGCTTGTTACGCGCTGGGGAATGTATTTAAGAACCCTGCCTTGCCACTCGGTGAGTAACTTGTCCCACTGGCTTTGGATTTGCACAGCAGGTTGTGGTTTTGATAAGAAGGTCGCTCCTACAAATGTGTTGGGGAGAAGGGGAGAAAGCAAACTGAGCTGGATCTTGCTGTCATAGCTTTCCCAGAACTCCTGCCAGTGGCACAGGCTCCGATCCTGCGCATGCTAATGCAGGCATAACTGTGCTGTATTCATCTGGATCTGTCGCGTTAGAAAAGAGCGTGAGGACGGGATTATAGCTGTGAATAGATGCAAAATGTCACTTTTCCTCTTACAAAACTTCAGAAGAGCGAGTGGTTTTTAAACAATTTTTCATTTCATAACCCCTGATTCTCTCATTCGGACCAGAATAAATACAGTAAATGTAAGCTCATTAAATATTTAGGAGATACATTTACAGTTTTGTATCTTTTGACTGATTGAAAAGGGTTTTTTGGGTGTGGGTTTTTTTTGTAGGAGAAGCTCCTTGGACCACGCAAGCATACAGCGCACTTTCCTCAGTAGTGAAGTCCTGCAAGAATTTTAAAGTCCGGATCAAATCAGCCATGGCCCTCTCCATCCCTAGCAAGAGGGAATGCTACGGCTCCACGGAGCAGTTCTGCCAAATCTGGAGTGCCTTGGTGGTAGCCTTGCAGAAGAGTGAAGACACCGAGGACTTTCTGGAATTCAAGTACAGTGCCAGCCTCAGGACGCAGATCTGCCAGGCTCTGCTTCATTTGTTAAGTCTGGCAAAGAGCACGGACCTGCCAGTCATTTGGGAAACCATAACAGAAAATGGGGACGCAATCAAATCCTACGTCTTGCAGTATCTGAAATCTGGAGTTGAAGAAAACGAAGCAGGAGCGCACACGGACTTGTGTGAGAGGGAGAGAGCATTGAAAGGAGCTATCGAACATCTCGGTGGGATAGAGAAACAGCTGGCGGGCAAAGCTAGGGTAAGAGTGTCTGATTATCTGGAAGATGTCTTGACAAACCATGCCAATGCCACTGAATTAACTGAGGCTTAGAAAGAAGCGCCTGGTTCAGTGACCAATAACTTACACTTCTGACTGGGCACAGAGAAGAAACACACGGCTTTCACTTACACTGGGCATCCAGAAGAAAAGTTTCCTGTTTCTGGTATTAAACAATGTATTTAAAACTTACTGAAATCATTCATAATGCCTGATGAAAAGATCTGTAGAACTTTTTTTATATATATATATTTGTTTGTTTGTTTTTAGTGAACTCTTAAGTTGTCCCGGCTTGGTTTTGTTTCTACACTTAACTGTTACAGTGTTACGACTTGGAAAACAAATGCCTTTTCCTTCTTTGTATGTTTTATAAAAACAGCCTGTTCGCTCAGCTTATCTAAAAGCATTTTGTTACTATTGCTGCTGTATTCAAAATCATGTTTGTAAAGGAGGGGTCCGGAAGAATTTTGGTTTTCTGAGCACTTGAAATGTTGTCGCTCTAAACCTGCAATAAACCTAAATATGCCAATATTTGAATAATAGCTTAGAGCAAACACGCTTTGCCTTCGTCTGCCTACGTTCCTGGTGTCTTACATGTGGCCTGCGCCTCCCTGCTGCCTTCGCTCATCCTGTCTTCCAAAACCTCAAAATTCCTTGTTTCCAGGTGGATGGTACTGTGCTGCGTAAGCCAGAGAATTCAAAGTAGGTCCTCTGAGGCTGGAATTTCGACTCTTCGAGCAGCGCTGCCCCTGGGGCTCTGTCGCCTTTCTGTGGGAGGTGCAGTGATGTTCTAAACCGCATGTGGGTTTGTTCCTATTTCTGAAGTTCTGTCCCCTTCCCATTCCTTCACGATGCTGCTACTTACTCTGTTTGCTGTGTGCTCACTGTGCTGATAGCCGGTGGGGGACTGAGCTCTCTGAGGTTGCTGGGGACAAATCGGTGCCTCCAGGAATGAGCGGGGCTGCGGGGCACTTGGAGAGTTAAGTGCCTGCTGCCCTAACCTCTGGGTGGATGTTTGAACAGAGCTCAGCGCAAGCCCTGGCTGTCATAAAAGCTCTCTGGGATACCAGATTTGTCTGCTTTGTTTTTCCATCCTTGCCGCCGGTTTCAGTGACCCTCGAGTAGTGTGAGTATCTGAAACCCCTTCGGAGTAACGCAGTCTTTTTCGCTGGATGGATGGGGCCAGTTCCCTGCCAAGAGTGACTTCTCCCGCTGTAACAGCCTGCAGCAGGAGCAGCTCTGCGTAGGGTCAGGCTTGTCCGAGTGCTCTGAAAGGCTGGGCAGCTGCCTGGGACAGAGGCTGAGGAAGGGAGCGGCAGAGCTGAGCGTCGCTGCTGGGCCCCAGCACCACCACTGCCCTTGCTCCATCCCGGCTCGGGAGCATCCCTGGCTATGCTTCAAATTACAAACTTACGCTTAAGCTGAGACTTGCTCCTTTTCTCCCTCTTTGGCTGCTGCAATTGTACCTGTTCCCATCTTTGAGTTTCCACCATGTGAATCAAACCCGTGTTTTCCAGCTGTGTTTTGGCTCTAGAAGAAATCTGCCCAGTTACCATCAAAAACATGACTCTGCCTGGGTTTCTTGCCCGGGTTTGCCAACAGCCCTAGAGCCACCTACATACTGTACCAGCCGAAATACCGGTGGTGAGGCAACTGCGGGACTCCGTGTCCGACGTGTGGTCAGGCAGGAGACACTGGGGGTACTGGTGCTGTGTCTGTCCCAGCAGCCCACACCCCATGTTGGTACTGGGAGGAGGACGGCTGTTCTGAATGGAGAAATCCCTGTTGATTCAAGAATTACATTGCTTTGGAAAGAGTTTTGCCTCTGTGCACAGAACCATGTGAGTGATGTGCCACCTCTGCCCGTGGAGCACCACTCTGCTGCTGCGGGGACGAGGCTGCGAGCCTGAGCCTCAATTCCCACATCGCAGCGAAGGGGCCACGTGGGCATCCCGCAACCACGCCAGAAACAACTGGCTTGCTCCCAACGCTGAGAAATCCACCTCCGTGGGTATTTTACGTGCCCCAAGTGGTGGATGGGAGCTGCTGCGATTCTCAACAGTGCGTAGCCAAGGCCTTTGGTTTTTATTACAAACTTCTGTGACGTCTCACCTGGCTCCTGAAGCACCTACAGGCTTTTGAGGAAACGGGGGCTTGTGCTCTGAGCAGCACTGAGCGAGCGACGGAGGCAAACCAAGAGCTCAAGTGGCTGAATAAAACAGAAGTGAGCTTCCCCGCTGAGCGTGGTAGCAGCCTGCCCGCTCGGTGTATGAAGTTTTCTAAATAACCACGTCCAGTACGTCAACCCATACTGGGGAACCTGCAGCTTTTCCCAGGCAGACAGATAAGAATATGTTTGGGAGCAAAAGTAGGTTCTAGGTAGCCTTGGCTGAAGGCAGCATGAGCGGTTTTCTCCGTGTGAGCTCTCCCTTTAACAAAGAGCCCAACTCATCACCGGGTGCTAAAGCAGAAGGGGTTCAGCACCTTCCGATCTGCTGAGCCTGTTCCTCAACATCTGGCTACTATCTGTCCCTCACGACCAGACAAGAATAAGGCCGTGTGTCCGAATGCCAGATCGCGTTCCGTGCATCTGCGAAGGAACTGAACCAGTCACGGGTTGGGTTTTGTTGGTTGGTTGTGCTCACCGTTAGTTGCCCTCTGCCGTAGCTGTTTCCCCAGGGATGCTCATAGACTGCGAGCATCCCAGGCATTGACTCGACCCATCACCACGTTACAGCAATAAACACTGCAATGCCAGTTTGGGTAGAGAGTCTGGATTTTGTGGTCTCACCCCCCACACTCATTACAAACATCCTGCCTGCGAAGAGGAAAATGGAAGGTGGGTCTTACGTCGACGCCAGCCTTTCGTTCTCTGTAGGAAGATCCTTTTCCCAGCTTCTGGATGCTCTTAGCCGACCCTCTGGGGAATAAGAGGTGCGTGCACAGGGGAGAGCGGACAGGCAGGAGCTGGTTTTCACTCTGGCTGGTGGAACTCCATCCAGCATCTTCTGAAGGTGAGAAAAGCATGTTGTCACCCTGCTTGGCAGCCAGCAGCTGCCTCGCCTCCCCTGCCAGCACGCGGGCATTGCTGGGGGGCACATGTTGTAGGAGGGGGCAGCTACAGAGATTCAGGCTGATTTTCTGTGGGCAACAACTAAAAAGCCGTTGGGTGGGGACCTGGGTCAGTCATGGGGGTCAGCTGTGCCCGGCCCCAGCCCCCTGGGGTATTTCTGCTGCTGGTGGCTGCACCTGGGTGCAGTCCTGAGGGTGCTGGAGCAGAGCTGGGAGAGGCTCTCCTGCCTGATACCAAGGTCAGTGATGATTTTATGTGTTCCTTTAGTGTCAGATGCCTGTTTTTGGTGCCTGGTGGAGTAGTATTGTCTGCGTGCGCCCTGTGCTGCTCGCTCGCCGCCAACAAGAGCAGCAGGGGCGGACGCAGCCTCCGTCCTCGGCCAGGGACTGGCGAAGCACAAGGTGCTTGGGGCTGGCAAAAGGCAGCACCTTCCCCACCCCAGCCAAGGTTTTATTGTCCTGCCTCTTTATTGTTGTGTTTACAAGCCAGGCGCTTTATAGGTTTTCCTATGAATAGTTTCAAGGAGAAGGTAATTACCTTATCACATGCAGGATGATTTATAGCCAAGGTGGCAAGGGACATTCAAGCTCCCCATCGGCTCCGTTTGAAAGACAATCTGCCTGTTCTTCCGCGGGGTCACTGGGTGGGTGAAGACAAAAGGGCTTTAGTGCCCGGTCCCAGCACCGGGACGTCTCCTGCGGCAGAGCCCCGGAGGGAGCGTTTCCCCGGGCTGTGAACCCACCCACACCCGTGGGCGTCCCTGGGGCTGCCCGTGGCGGTGGGCTCTCCCCTGCGGGACCCAGCAAGGAGCAACCCAGTGAGTTCAAAGCTCAGGTTGCAGCTCGGGTTGTAAAGCCCTTTTTATTTAATTGTGTTACCCGTATCAGTAAATCGGCAGCGCGCTGCCCGGGAGGCTGCGTGGCCTCGCACGCAGCACCGCGCCTCTCGGCGGGACCGGGCCGGCGTGCGCGGTGATGTCTTGGTGAACTGAAGCAATCGCTTTTGTTGGGCAAAACTCCTCACCAGCAGCACTGGACCCAGCTTGCGGTGGCTGGGGGCTTGTTACGTGTCTCCCCTCGCCTTCGCATAGAGATTTTTCTTTTTCTTTCTTTTTTTTTCCTTTCCTTCCCCCCAGTAACTTTCTCTTCATGGACTCGGAGCAAAGACCTTGGCGGTGGTTGTGCTCCCGGCACCCCGGTGCAGCCGCTCCTGGGGTGGGAACGGCAGCCCCGGGGGAGGGAAGGGAAGGGAAGGGGCCGGCAGCCCCGGGAGCGGCCCCGGCCGCCGGGCCACGAGGTGGCACCACGTCCCCGGTCACCGGCGAGCGTGGGGGCCCCACGGGCGGCTGCCAGCCCGCCTCCCCTTGCAGGGGCGGTGGGGGTCCCCCTTGCAGGGGTCCCCCTTGCAGGGGTCTCCCTCGCAGGGTGCACGGGTCCCCCCTTGCAGAGCGTGGGTGCCGCCTGCCCGTGCACCCACCGGAGGTTCCCCCCGGGGTCGCGGCACCCACAGCCCACGCCGGGGAGCTGCCCTGGAGCAGCGTGATCCGAGCGCGGTGCCGGCACGAGGGCGCAGGCGTGTTCCTGCGTGTGATGAACCCAACCTTTCTTCCCCCACTCCGTGCACAGCCCCGGGTGGGGCCGATCGTTACGGCCCCGGCTCTGCGGGGCCCGGGGACCGCAGGCGCGGGGTGGCGGGAGAGCTGCCGTGCCCCTTGGGACGTGGGTGCTCCGTGCGGCCCCCGGGGACCCAGCCTGCCCGAGGCCTCGCCGCTGCCACCTCCCCAAGCGAGGGGAAGGAGGATTCCTCCCCGACCCCTCTGTGGGACCCTGGGGTGGCGGGGGGGTCACAGCAGCAGCGCCGAGCGCCGCGGGGCCGGGGCTCCGGTGGCAGGAACGGCACATCGGTAGATGAGCAATGGGGTGGCGAAGGCAGGGGTGACTTCCAGTGGCGGGGTCAGAGGGAAGAGGCTGATCCTCAGTTCATGCCTGCTGTCTCTCCCATAAAAAATGGCTCTGCGCTATCTCGCAGGCCATCCCTCCCTAGGACCCGCTAATTCGGTGATTTTTATCCTGTCTGTTTTCCTTTTCTCCCCTCTGCCCCGCTGCAACCTCCCGTCACTCCTCCTCGGGGCGGCTCCGGGGTCGCACTGATGGATGGCCGCCGGCAGCGCCCGCACGGAGGAGGCGATGGCTGGCGAGGGGGCTTTCGGCACAGCCCGACCTCCTCCAGTGGGTCTGACCCGGCCACTGCGCCCACCTCTGCTCCGGGGCGATGCTCTTCCCCAGGGCTGAAAGCCCGATGGGGGAAGGATCACAGCAGGGAGGGTGCAGGCGATGGGGGAAGCAGTGCAGAAGAAAACCCTGAGGCACCCCGGGGCCCGGGCAGTGCCAAGCGGGGATGGGGACAGAGACGATAAAGGGGCTTGGTGTGACCTGGGGAGTGGGGATGTCCCTGGGCTCGCTTCTCCCTGTGCCACCCCCAGGGAAAGGGAGCCCACACTGCCCCGGGGGGGTCCTCCGGCTCCCCAGGAGCCCAGACTGGTATTTCAGTCTAGACATGCTGGTATTTTTTCAGTCCAGCAAATTTCCTTGATGGCCCAGTGGTGAAGCGCAAGCACGCTCGGCGCGCTGGCACGGGCGGCTGCGGGAAGGTGGGGGGTTCCCGCGGGGGCACAGGGGGCAGAGGCTGGGCAGAAGTCCTGCCGAGGCCGCGGGGGACCGGGAGCCGGCGCGGCGGTGACCGACGCACCCGCTCCTGGCGAGGCGGGAGAAACATTTGCACTGCAAGGGGAGGGAAAACTATGTGAAACTTGAAATTTGCTCATAAAACCAGGCTTGCTGGGTGGAAAACTTGCCGCATCTTGCTCGAGCGTTGGCCCGGTCTACAGAGGGCTGCAACGGGCTTGCTTGAAAAGCTTTATTCAACAGCCGACGACGTTCCTGCTGTGCCACATGTGGCTGCCTGGTCCCGCGCGCCCGGCAGGGTTGGGCTGGGTAAATACTTTGGGGGGGCGACTGGTTTGGCGCCGCCGGAAACGTCACGGTGACTCAGGGGTCAGTCCCTTCCCCTCAACACTGCAGGCACCGGGCTGATGCGTTTACCAGCCTGCCCACCCCGGCGATGCTCCTCCATGTGCCACCTGTCCCGAGGGACCCCCGACGCCTGCCTGGGGACCGGCCGGGCGGACAAAGGCGGCTTTCAGGGCCGTGGCAGGGCCGGCCGTGCTTGGGCGGCCTCCGAGATGTGTGAAATTCAGCTTTCGCCCGGCTCCTTCCTGGAGCGGAACTGTTCTCAGCGAAACCGTCCCCGCCGCCCACCCTAATGGCTTTTCTCTGTGCGCACGCATTAATGAACGCGAGGCCCAGCCTAATCGGAGGGAAGCCATGCAAGTAATTGCTTGAATTTTTAATTCAGGGTTATGATAGGGGAATCAAAGTCACACGGCAGCCGCTGAGGCCGCCTGCGGCTCCGCGCCATTGACTCCCGCAATTTGCTTTTGATTTTTGCCCTCCCGGCTCCCCCCACGGCCCGGCGGAGACCCCACTGGGGGCCGGGGCTGGACCCTCCCGGGGAGGGCACCCAGCGGAGAAATGCATTCGGGGTGGGGGTCCCACCTGCAGCGGGGGCTGGGGTGCGCTTGGCCGGTGTGGCCGTGCTCACGGAGGGCCCTTGCCGCAGGTGCGAAGCCATTTGCAAACCTCCGGCAGTGTTCGCTTGCCTCCAAAACCCCTCTCCCAGTGACGGCTGCGCCCGCACCTGACTGCGCTGCCTACGGGGAGTCGGGGTTTATTTTTCTTTCTCCGTTATGGCAGTTCTCACCCTCAGCCTGGGGAACTGCCAGCGGTGACCCCCTGCCCAGTGCGCAGCCGGTGCCACCGTCCTCGCACGAAGGGGCGAGTGGTGCGCAGAGGGGCACCCATAACCGTGGGGTGAGACACGGGACGGCGGGGCTGGCCGGGGTTTGGGGTGGGGTACCTGAGCTGGGGGCTCCCTGCGGTGCAGCCGGTGTTTGCACCAAAGCTGCCCCCGGGGACGGGTTCCCCATCAGCGGGGAGCTCCTCCAGCCCTGAGCATCTCCTGGGCCGCGGCACGCTGCCACGCTGCTTTTGTTTTCCCAGAAAACAACCCCACCTCCCGTGCTGGTTCCAGCTCGCTTCCCTCCTCTTTGTCTTAAAATTAATAAAAACTCAGAGGACGCGCGGCTGCTCGGTAAAGCAGAATGGCATCTGTGAAATGTCTGCCCCGCGTGCAGAGCCCGCGGCTGGCGAGGGTGCCCCTGCCCCTGCCCGGCACCGCTCGGGGCCGGGGGCTCAGGAACTGGGCGCGCTGGGAGAAGCCGTGCCGTGCCGGTGCCGCGCTCCGCCGTTCGGCACGGCCACGCGTGGGATGGACCCCATGTGCACGGGGCAGCCCGGGTCTCCTCGGGGAGCCGCTGGCTGGCGGGCTCTGCCCCGTGACCCCGTGTTTGGGGTTTGGGCTGCTGTTGTGGTGTTCTTTGTGCCGCGATTCCTGGGCAGATAGCATTGTTTGCCCTGACACGTAAGCCGGTGACAACCTGCAAGAGCTCTGGCATGGATTCCGGCTGCGCGGCTCCCAGCCTGCCCCGCTTCCAGGGCCTTTTTATAGCCCAGCAGAACTTGTTTTGCTGTGGCAGCGAAGCAGAACCCGAGTGTGGGCTGGGAGCCGCAGGGGGACACGCGTGTGGCTCGCAGTGGGTGCTGGGTCACGTTCGCAACTCCCTACCCCCGGACGCCCCCATGGTGGGACCCTGCTCCCCCAAGGTCGCTCAACCCCGGCGCTCGCCTCTGGCTCAAGACTTGGGGAGGTCGAGGGAAGCCCCCAGGCTCTGAAAATGGGGGGTCTGGAGCTTTGGGGGGTCCCAGAGAGGGCTGGGAGCATGCTGCCGGGGAGGGGACGTGGTGGCCAGGCCACCAGTGCCAAAGGGCAAGCTGCCATGGCCATGGGCAGGGGACACGCCGAGGTGATGGTGAGCCCCGCTGCCTGTCCCCCCGGCAGAGCAAGGGGACAGTGAGCAGCCCGGAGGAGTCCTGCCTGCGAGCGAGGGGCCGCCGGCACCCCCGTGCCCCCCCCAGGGCAGCAAAGCCTCGGCAAAGGACAGGGGGGTGAAGCCGGATTATGAAAGTGTTTCTTTGCTTTGCTTTTGAGAAAGGAGAACTTCAAAGGGGCCATTTATCACCAGACAAAGAGAGTCGCGAGTTATTTGCAAAGTGTAAGGGAGAAGCATTAATTATCGGAGTGACAGACAAATGCTGCTGCCGGGTGTCCTCCTGCCCACCCCTCCGCCCTGTCCCGGCAGCCTCCGCGGCAGCTCCCGGCAAGCCCCGGGTGGCACCCGCGCTCCCGTCCCTCCCGCCATGCCGCCCCGGCTCCTGCCTCGTCTCCCCTCCGTCCGGGGCTTGGTGTGCCGGGTGGTGCCGCAGCGGACCCGCCTGGCTCTGGGTGATGGGACCGGGGCGATGGATGTCCCCAGTGTGGGTACCCCGCACTGCTGCTGCGGCCAGAGGGACAACACAGGGGGGTCCCCAGCGTGTCCCCAGCGCTGATGCTCTGCTGAAGGCTGGGGCTCGGGGCAGCGCTGCCAGCAAAGCCCACCCAGTGCCCCAGCCCTGCCCGAGGGCGAGACAAGGCCATGGTGGAAACCAGGCGGGGAGAAATGTGGTGCCTGAGCAGCCTGGGAGCATCTCTTTCCCGGGGCAGCCCACCTCGCCCCAGCTGCCTGCAGGGCTGGAAGCGGAGGTTCGCCCAGGTTTTGCTGTGCTCAGAGCCGGGGGGCACATGGGTGGAAGAGTCCTTTCTTCACCCCTGCCTCGCTCCACGGCTCCGTCACCCCTCAGGCATGTCCCATCCCGTCCCCTTCCCCGGCAGCCCCTGCCAGGCCCGGCCTCACACCGAGGGGGTTGTGCAGCGTGGCCGGTGCCGGGGCACCCACGGGGTGTTGGTGCCAGCGGGGTCTCTGCACTGGGCACCGCGGGTGACAGCTGATGGCCGTGGCCAGCAGCCGGGCTGGGGGATGTGGATGGCGGGGCTCAGCCCGGAGCTGGGGCACCAGACCCCTACAACTGAGCCACTGTCCCAAAAGCCCCGCAGGAGGGGAGCTGCGGCTCTGTCCATCATCTGGGAGGGAGAAGATGAGGAGCGAGAGTATCTACATCCCAAACCAACGTGCCAGCAGACCCAGCCACCCTCGGCGGGTGAAAGCGGCATCCGTGCCACTGTCCCCACTGCCTCTGCAATGTTGGAGGGCTGCAAATATCGGGGTGGCCGGGGCGCGAGGGCTCCCCATGGCCCTGCTGAGCGAGCCCCGCGTGGGGCGGGCAGCTCTCCCTTTCATGTCTGATCCCTCCCGAAACCACAGCTTCCCTTCGCCCTGCGCGGGGATCAACCGCGGGTCATATTTAATAAAGGTGGGGATGGGAGAAGGCTTCAAAACATTACGTCACCCCGGTGTGGGGGAGGCGGAGGCAGGCAGGGAATGCGAAAATCTCGTCGCAAGTGGGGGCAGAGGAGAAAAAATATCAGCGAGGGGATTTAATGGCCCTGTTTTGGTGGGAACTCTCTTGCCCACTGCCCGCGAGGTCAGAGGCGGTGTGTCTGCACGCGCTCAGGCGTTAAATGAAACTGTAAGGAAAAAAAAAATGAGAGGCATATACGAAATGCGTAAGCGCATCCGTGGCAGAAATCCCCCGGCGCCGCTGCGCCCGGCTGGCCCGCCGTGGTGCCTCACGGGAGAAATCCCCGCCGGTCCCCAGGTCCCGTGGCTCCCGCGTACCCGTGCTGCCCGGGGTGAGGGTGGGCGCGAGGCTGCCCCGGCAGGGACGCGGGGGTGCCCTGGCAGGGTGCCCCCGCCTGCACCGAGGCTTCCTCTGCCTGAGACGCAGCCGCACGGTGCCAGGAGCAAAGTCCCCCGTGCTGTAGCCTTGCCCGTGCCCGACCCCACGGGCCTGGCCCTGGTGGCTGCGTCCGGCACAGGCGGCTTCGCTACCCGGGTGGGAGCTGCTGCCCGTGCTTGGGGCGAACGCTGCCGGTCCCTCCACGGGTGATGGAGGAGGCTGCGGCTGCAGGCGAGGCGTTGCCTGGCCGAGGCAATCGCGCTGGGATGGTTATTCCCTTGCGACGATTGTGAGTTTGGTACCGGGAGCCTCTCTGGTGCTGTGAGTGATGGGGGAGCGGGAGGCGAGGCCGCCTCCAGCCATGGGAGCCGGTGGCCAGCACGGGGCACCCAGACCCTCCCGTGACACACGTGGGCTGGCTGCAAACCGGGTGGCTTCAGAGGGCTGGGGGGCAGAGCAGGGCATGTTCAGCTTGGAAAAAAAAAAAAAAACCCTGTGCAGCTGTCCTGCGTTCCCAGCCGCAGTCACCTCCTGGTGAAAGCTCGGGCTGATGCTCACGCCAGGCTGGTGCCTTCCCCCGGCTGGGAAACTATGTGCTCCCAGCCCTGCGGGGCACCCATCGGCCCCCCGAGCCGTAATGACCACGCTCTTCTGCTGAGAGGAGTTAATGAGCTGTGCCGGACAACGATGGGAAAAGGCCGATTGCAGTGAGGCTCCTGACACTGCTCGGAGGAGCTGGGCATGGAGGAAGGGGGAAGAGCAATAGGGTGAGAGAGATGGACCAGAAAACAATATCCACTTCATTAGCCAGGTGGCTCCAAATGTGTGGAAACAGGACAAGGTCCAGGTCACCCACTGTGACAGAACATTATTATCATGCGATGCCATGAAGCCTGTGCAAAGACCAAGTCAAAGCTCACCAGCCCACTTGAAAGGGAGAGGGGACCTTCTCGGAGCAAGAGCCAGGCTGTTCCCAGGCCGGCGGCAGGGTGGGGGGTATCCACAGGCGGGCGCAGCCCGTGCCGGGGGGTCTGGGTGCTCAGCCCGGCTCCTGCTCGCCCCTGGCACCCGTGGAGCCTCCCGCAAGCTCTGCCCTGGGCAGGAGCCTGCGAAGGGGGCAGCGGCGGGAGGAGAGCCCGGGGGGCACAGCGCGTGTAAGCCCACGTCCTGGTGGCAGCGGGTCGTTGCTCAGGGGTGGCAGCGGCTCTGCGTGGTCCCCCGGCCCCAAAGGCGGGGGGGTGATTTGGCGTCTCACCCAGCACCTGGGATCAGGGGAGCTTTGGGGTGATCAGAGACCCGCCACGGTGTGAAGGATGAGAGCACCTACGGGTGTGAGGGACCTGGCGGGCACGTGCTGCTTTGCTTGCCCTCATGGGTGGGGAAAGCCGGGCACAGCGGGGACACTCACCCAGCACCCTGGTCCTTGCACCCTATAGACACGGGGATGCTTGTCCTTTTGGGCGATGAACTCCTTCAGAGCTGACCTGAGCAGGGCCGGCATCAGGAGAGGATCAACCTGCCGGTGCCGAGCGCGGCAGAGCCTGGGACCCCCCTGCCTCACCGCAGGCGCAGCACAGCAAGGGCTCACCCGGTGCGGGACGGGTGCGAGGGGGCTGCCCTCGCCTCCCCGGCCGTGCAGCCCTGAGCATGTGGGAGCAGAGCTGGGGGAGATGCTCGGCCGGGCTGGGGGCTCCAGGCTGGGAGCCAGGAGGGGGCTTTTTGGGATTTTTCAGTCCTCTCTTCTATAGGTTGTGTTCAGCCTGCTGCATGCCTGTGAAAAACCCAGCACGGCCATCGCATGCCCATCCACAAACTCCCTCTCAAGCGTGCAGAGAGGTTTCCCGCTCCCTTTGGGATACCCTTGACCCGCAGCCCTCCTGCCCCCAGCTGTGGCTCTGCCCCCCGTCCCCTGAAGGGCAGGGGGGCTCCGAGGGCACCGCGCTGCCGTCCCGGCCTTGTGCTGTTCCTGCGCTGCTCCACGGAGCAGGAATGGTTTCATCTGACTCCGCAGCAGCGTGTTCAATCCGTGCAGCTCCCAACACACTCGCTCCACCGGCAGGCGCAGGCTGTTCCCAGCCGGGCTGCGGGGCTTTTCCCTTTGCTCTGCTGGAAACCAAACCGCAGCCACCTCCCCGCAGCACTTTGCTGGGAGGGGGACCCATGGCCAGTGGCAGCAGAGACCCACAGCCGGACTCCTGCAGGGCTCCGGGGCTGCGCTGCAAAGCGCTGGGCATCTGCCACGGGTGCTGGTGGCTGGCAGGATTTTCTGGGGGCCTTTGAGGTGGGCAGGCAGCTACAACTTTGGGTACCCTGTAAAAGTCCAAATCTGGGCTGGAAACGCTGGGTTTAGAGCTATCGTCCTTTGCCAGGGCTGAAGTCCAGGTGCTAGCCAAAAGCGGCAGGGAACTGGGCTACCAAACTGAAAGCGCTTTGGGAGGCTGGGGGGGTCATGACCGGAGATTTTGGACACTGGCCCTGCCTTCCCCTGCAGGTCCCAGGCCCCTCTGCGTTGTACCCTGGCTATGGTGGTGCCCCTCTTGTATTTGTGTCTGCTTTCATTTAAATGAACTTGTTGATTTTTTTAGGGGGGGACTCAGCGCATTTGCAGCATTAGGAAAAGCAGTTTGTGCTCAGATCCCAGAGCCCGGCTTCGATCTCTTCTTCTGCCCACTTCCAACCCCATTCCCTGCTCCCACCCCTGACGGCTGCCAAGGTTCAACGGGGACTTGAGCAGTGTCCCCTGAGCACATTGGTGTCCCCTGAGCACCCCTGTCCCCCCAGGGTCCCCGTTGCTAACTTGCCGAGAGCCCTTCCATGCCGTGCACAGCTCCAATGTGGTGACCCTGTGCTGAGCCTGTCCCCAAAGCTGCCCCAGAGCGGCGGCCAAGACACCCGTTGGAAGCCGCTGGCTTTGGGGTGCTCTCCTGGGGCCTGGCTCCTCACAGCCCACACCCGCTCCGTGCCGGGGCTCGGCCGGCGGCACCCTGCACGGCGGGGGATGCCGCGGGGAGAATACTCCCCTGCGGGGTCTGGGGGGGGTCTCAGCCGGGCCCCCCTCCCAGCGCGGGGCACGGTCCCCGAGGGAGCCGAAGCCTCTGCGGGGCTGTCGCCCGGCGCCGGGGGTGCGGGCAGAGCGGTGCCCGCTGCCGCCCTGGGGCGGTGCGGGGGGCGCCGGCGGCGGCGGAGGGGCG
>VYZW01049186.1:0-21482 GCA_013401315.1 Balaeniceps rex
CTCCTGTTGTTGTAAGGATTTCCCTGGGAAGAGAAAGCTGATTTCAAGCGGGACCATGTTATTCTGGGCCATGCTGGATCTTGATGGCCCAGTGGTTAACTTACCTTCCAGGGCAACCCTTTAAGACCCACTGGCCTATGCAGTGAATAGTCCGTAGTCTACATTAGTTTCATAGTTGATCCCACCAGAGAAAGAGTCGCACCTACTAGCCTGAAGCCCTCTCTTTACAGGCAACAAATTCCCTAATATTAACTTCTGAACACAAAGACAATAAAGATTTCATTCTTTTTCAGCTGATGTTGAAAAGTGGCATGAGGGTGGCCATACTGACAGGGCACTTTGCAAGGAAAGAGGAAGATGTCTGCTTAACTAAAGGATGTTTCCTTCTTTTCTTTTCCTTTTTACTTTGTGTTAAAGATGTATGACTTCCCAGTCAGCGCAGCTTGCAGCGTGCCTTTGTTTTCCAAATTAGAAAAACAAAACAAGCTGTTTCTCAATATAGTTGTCGGGCAGTTTGTTGCATCAAGCTGTGAGCACTGTATGCCATGGAAAGAGCCCTGGCTGATGCCAGAAGAGGAGATGTGTGATTGGGATACAAAAATAGTCATGCCACTTGGAGTGTATGCAAACAACTGTGTTTCTCTTCTGGTAGCGTAGAAACCCCTGGTGTGTCCCCTAACCTCAAAGCTAACTCAGAAGTAAAATATAATAATGTTGTCATCTCTTACTTCTTTCTTTCATTGCTTGCTCACAGCTTCCTAGGGGATGATACATAGTCTCGTGGTAGAGGACAGAGTGCTTACCATGAAGAAAATGTCCAGTTGCAAATCTGTACCTGTAGGTAGATGCTGCAGTCTCCATATAAACTCACACACATGAGGGAAGCTGACTGGGCTGTGCCCACACCAGACCTGGAGCCTCGTGTATTTGAACAGTTGCAGGTCCCTTGGGTTGCCTGGATCAGCCAGAAGAGGGAGACAACTCACACACACTGTAAAAATGATATCATAGGTTTAGAAAGGTGAAATAGCTTTGAATCTATCTTCATTCCTTTTAAATAATTTGCTTGAGAGTGCCTGATTTTCCAGGACAAGGAATAATATTAAGATATATAAGAGATATAGCAAGTCTTTTTGCTAAAATAGTTTGCAGAGTATATGTACTGTACTGAATGCTGGACAGCTGGGTAAAAAAAAAAATCAAACCTATTATTTTATGCCAGCAGTTTCCATGTAGTTCATCATATCGGGGATGTCTGTTTTGGTTTTAGTCTTGGTTTTGTTTTTATTTTATTCAGAGCAACTGAGCCAGTATAATATTTCCTCAAAAACTATTTACTGATTTGGCTTAGCATTCATTTTTAGTTAATGTTAACTTGGTGAACGAAAATAAAGAAAAAAATGCTCAAATAGAATTGAATTTCAAGTTTCTATCAAACACATAGCTGTGATAGTGTGAAATAGAGAGTAAAAAATATTAAAAAATTCTAAAAGGGCAACACTGCTCATATATGCTAGTAGGTATCTGTTCCTCATTGATTTTCAGAGTCAGCTTCCAGTCATCTGACCCTTCACATCTTATGAAATATAGTGCAGTATATAAAAATAAATCAGTCAGAGAACTCAGGATTCCAGCATGCAGCGCTATGATGTCAAGGGTAAATGAACCTATTGAAAAAGCAACAAACGCACTTCAGTGATTGCATTTTTTTAGATTTTATCAACTAGCGTGCAGATTTCGTCTGTCTAAACACAATGTAGTCAGCATTTATCTCCTATAAAATCAGTCAAAACAGAAACTCCTATGTAATCAGTTTGACTCAGAGATGGTTTTGCTGGTGGTGGCGGAGGGAATCACTTTTCTCTAGTAATTCTCAGGCAGCCAATGCTCACTAGCTTATCAGGGGTTACCTAGCAACTGTATACTGCCATTAGTTGAAATATAGTGATTAGTTAATAGCCCATGACTTCACAGGTTATTTTTTTTTACAACTATATACAAGTATTTAGCATTTGATTTCTTCTGAAAACCCCTTCTCATACAGAAATTAATATCAGGTCAGATCATGACTGGGGCTTTTCTCTCCAGTATATAGTTAGCAGTAAGTGCTTCCTTTCCTCCACCTTCCCCATCATATTTTATGTCTTCCAGGTGATTGCTACAACCTAAGCATGTTACCAAGAGAAAATTATGAAGTGTCAAAAAGTGCAATTTTTCTATAAATCTAAAATTTATATTTTAAATTTTTCCTGGAAATTGCATGAGGAACTGACTGTTCGCATCTCCCATGTCATATTAGGACCGGGCAAGAGGAAAGACCTTTCAGATGCAGGAGTGTCATAGGGGCACATTCATAACCCACTATTCCACTATTTCAGGTTTTACAACATGGCATAAACGGGACGTGACTGCCACACATTAGCTCAAGTATTCAGCAGCACTCGAGTGTTTTGATGCAACCCTTTGCATAGTATTTTTCTTGCGCTATTTTTTTACCTTTTTTTTACCTTATAACTTTGTACTAAAAACATGCACTTTTTTTTTGACAATAAGTGCTCTTGTTTGCAGAGATCTGTTAGCTTTGAGCGTAAGGTTTTCATCTAATACCTAACAAATCCTCCCTCTCTTCTGTATGATGGCTTTATGAAATTTGGAAGGGTGCATTCACTAGCCTAGCAGGAAAAGCAGATGTTTGTACTGCCCAGGTGATCCAGACATCCCTCAGATGTGCAGCATTTGGTTCTGTATGAAGCCCGTAGCCCAAAAGAGGGACTGAAGTGAACTATCAGCTATGCCTTATTCTTCCTGCAGCCCAAATAACCATGACTGTCATGCCCATCCCTGACGACCTGCAAGGTTGTTTCTGAGAAATGTGGTCAAGTTTCTTCATATTGCTGTCATATTTCAAAGCCTGTTGCCTCCTGGAAGCATCTGGAGAATCAACCACAAAATCATGACAATGTTGCCTCAAGGGACCCTGGAGTCATAGAATACAATCGCAGAATCATAGAATGCTTTGGGTTGGAAGGGACCTTTAAAGGTCATCTAGTCCAACCCCCCCTGCAGTGAGCAGGGAGATCATCAACTAGATCAGGTTGCTCACCTTGTCCCATTTCCTGCTTAAAGCAGGGTGGTTGCCAGCACTGTATCAGGTGGATTTCCTTTCTATACTGGCAGTTCCAGCTCCAGTGTTAGAAAATAAGGACTAATTTTTGAAGGCAGAAGGAAAAGGGTGGAACTACTACCTTACCTGTAAGAAAATTTCATCCTTTGGATGTTCCCAGTACTAACTTGCTTGTGCAATCCGGCCTCATGCCTTTTTCAAGGACTTGTTTTCTATGCTCTAGATTAACTTTTGCTGACTGCTGGTGATCTTGGTGTGTCCCTAGGACAACCATCCTGATACTGGCATTGCTGCCATCTGGCACATAATAAATAATAATGAGTTCTTTTTGTCTTTCTTCACCTGCTCAAAGTCCATGCTCAAAGCCATACATCAAAGGCTCTGCATGTAATAAATGTATCTGCCACAGATGTCTTTGGGGTGGCGATCACCAATGATCACATAGAGCATCCTTTCTATTCCTACCAGGCCAGGGTGGTGATGGCCTTGTACCCCTGTGCAGGGTGAGGAATGCCATCATTTTCACAGCTTTCTCTATACCTTGAGGGCTGGCTGCTGTGAGCTAGCTTGACAAAAATATTTAAAGTTCCCTGCAGCTATTTTCCCTCTGTGAATCACTAGGGGCTTTGGATGAGTGTGATGCAGTCTTGTTTGGCCCTAGAGAAACTTTTAGAATTGACTGGAATTGTTCTGGACGCAGTCACTAGTAGAGCTTATTCCCCTGTGTCTGCTTCCAGCTCTGAAGAAGCTCAGGACCATGTGCCTACAACAGTTCTGATTCAAAATGCAGTGAAATAACTGGAAGAATTGCTTTGATTTAGGTCTCACACAAATGCATTAGGATGCAAGACAAAGCATAGATAGTAGACTTTACTACACCCAACTGTCCCTGCATACAAGGGCAAAACAAGGAAAACGAGGAGCTTTGCCATAGTCACCATTCCTTTGGGTTCACTTCCCTGGTATAATTCCAAGCCAAAAACACCAGTGGGCAAATTTCCCAAAAGGAAGAGCACAGCCTTGCTTGCCAACATGCTACTCAGCGGAGCTGGCCCCTTAGGAAGGCAGTGGTGTAGCCGTCCGTTGCATTGCCATGGTCCCTCCAGGGATCCCCCTGCGATTTTTCTAGTGTGGACTCATTGAATACAACCTTAGTCTGACTTTTAAATACCCACCACACAGCCTTTGCTAGTCTTAAAAGCATGGGTTATGTTCCATATAACTTGCTTCAGATTCAGGACTTTCTGAAAGCTAGAACAAATTGTAGTCAGTACTTTACGGACCTTCGTAAGCTACTCTTACAGGCACAGGGAAGAGAAGACAGAGCTTTGTTCTGTTTGTACTTTTTAGTGGGACTTGCTCTGCTACTAATGGTAATGAGGACAATGTAAATTCATAAAGAGATAAAAGTATAAAATAATTTATTTCTACTGTGAACTCGGGATAAAAATATACTACAAGTTTTACATAAACTTTATGCTCCTACTGTAATTCCTATTCCATGCACTACATATATCTATGCATCACACAAGCCCAATTCATATCGACACATAAAAGTTAGTTAAAGAAAAATCCGTTTATAGTTTAGTAAACTATTTGAAGTGCCTTATGGGTGTAAGGGTTGAATTTTGGTAATTGTAACAGAACAATAATTACCACTGACTAGTATCGAGTCATTTTAAGCTTTGATCTCATTAATAGGGTCAGATTTTGTTACTGTTAGGAAGGACACTTTAAAAGACAGCTGCTGTGATTTCTGAATAAAGATCATAGAGCTTGGATTAGAATGTCACAATGATTTATGTGACTTCTAAGATATTTTATCATACAGTATTAAATATAAACTGCAGGTACAACAGATTGATTTTGCCACACAATCCATTCATGCTTCATTCTATAATGTGTGGTTATCACTGCACGCGTACAAGATGTTTTGTCTTGCAGAAGTTTTTCTAAAGGATTGTAGCAGGATTTGTGCTGTCATTTATTAAACAGCAACCCCAGACCACAGAGTGGTTCTACACTGCAGCAGCTGCTGTTCTTCACAAAACCGGCATTTTTCATGTGGCTGACTCTTTCTCTCAGTCAGCTCCACAGCAACTTTAAATCATTCATCTCTTTCTTTGTGTTTTGAGGGGGAAATGTAGCTGGAGATTGACTTAAGGACCATTTTAGCATGCTTGGGTCTCTCTTAAAGAAGTACCATGTTCATTTGTAAAGTGGTTGATCAGTGCGGTGAAAGGAGCTGTTGCTACATCCCTGCCTCATTAGCTTTTTAACTGACTGTATTGGATGTGAGCCCTGCTTGAAAGTGCAGGGAGGTGGTTTGCTTCTGGTCTCATCAAAAGCAGCTTTCAAGCAGCAGCATGAAGTTATGGGAAGTTATTTGTTAAATCAAGCTGATAAGAATGAGACCAAAATTGGGACCAAAGACTGCTGTCCCTCATTCCCATGTTCAGATATCCTTTTTTATTCTTTCCTAATAAATGGTTTTCAAATCCTAGCAGGCAGATTTGGAGTTACTAATGACATTTTGAATGGAGCCTTCCTGTCATCCTCAGGAGAGTACACACAACCCTGCGCCGTGTGCTGGAGAAGCACTGCCTTGTTATTTAAGTGACAACTTCACATGCATGGCTCTTTCGGCACTGGTCATATTATTTTTCAATTTGATGTGACTGTATTATTTAACACTGACTGCATTAAGGTTTTTTAGCTCCCAGAAGAGTATTTTACTGCATGTTTGATTCTCTTTTATTGCCACATTTTACAGTCAACAAAAGCTTTGAACTGAGAGCCTCTGCATCCATTGGCGTTGGGTAACAGCAGGTTTCATGCCCTTCCTTTAGACACCTGTTTTACCAACCTGCGCATCTAAGTGGATAATTTTGAGAACAGAGCCTACATATACAAATTCCTCCAAAAACCAAGCCATCCTAGATACAAATGACAGATAAATCATGAGTGGTATATATGGTCTGTATCACGCACTCTGACACAAATGCTTGTCTAGCAGGTGTGAGCAGCATCTGCCCCTGACATCTACATCTCACATCCACTGGTGAGCTCTCTATGGTCTCCCTTTTGAAAATTGCATTACCTGTGAAAGGACTTGTCTCACGTTAAATTATCTGTGAGATCGCTAACTCTATCCTAGTGTTAAATTCCTAGCAAGTCCTGTCAACCCTCAGTATCAGCAATGGTGTTTGATGAAAATCTTATAGTATTAAAACTACGTCGTCTTGGCATGGGTGATGATGAGTCAGAAGACAGCCCTGGACCATACTGTTAACATTCCTACTGGAGACATCCCCAGTAGTAGAGATTTTACTTTTGCTTTCTCTTTATTTTTAATCCAAAGGAGCAAACTTTGGGATTTGTCCAAACTGGTATTCCCATTGAAGTGAAAGATAAGCGAGTTCGCATCCAGGTTTGGAGCTTATTTCTTGCAGGGTTCTTACAGGCCTTACAATAAGGTGTTTTAAAATAGGCTTACATAAATAAAGAATCCTATTTTGCAGTTCACAGTACAAAGATTTTTCCTCCTGTGACATTTATTCTCACTGATAGTTTTATTCTGCTGTTGTGTAACTAAATCCACTATTTACATATGCCCAACGTGGAAAAGAGAGCTAGATGCAACCACTACCAGTATATTAAAAACATTTTGTTTGACTAGAGGGAAAATGAATGAATACCCAAAGGTTCAAAATATACACCAGGAAATCAGGAAAATTCTATGAGTAAATGGCCATTGTGACAAATTTACTTTCATAGTTTATGAAGACATGACAGTGAGTTCTATGTACCATCTTTTAGGCATCTGCTTTCAGGCTTGCTCTACAGTATTGTCCTGGTTTCAGCTGGGTTAGAGTTACTTTTCCTCCTAGTAGCTGGCATAGTGCTGTGTTTTGGATTTAGTATGAGAAGAATGCTGATAACACACTGATGTTTTAGTTGTTGCTAAGTAATGCTTAGACTAGTCAAGGACTTCCTTTTTCAGCTTCCCATGCTCTGCCAGGTGCACAAGAAGTTGGGAGGGGGCACAGCCCAAGATAGTTGATCCAAACTGACCAAAGGGCTATTCCATACCATATGACATCATGCTCAGTATATAAACCGAGGGGAGTTAGCCGGGGGGCAGCGATCGCTGCTCGGGGACTGGCTGGGTGTCGGTCGGCGGGTGGTGAGCGGTTGCATCACTTGTTTTCTTTTCCGTGGGTTTTGTTTGTCTCTCTCGTTCTCCTTTTCATTACAATTATTATTATCATTATTATTATTATTACTATTATTATTATTATTTTATTTCAATTATTAAACTGTTCTTATCTCAACCCGTGGGTTTTCTTACTCTTGCCCTTCCGATTCTCTCCCCCATCCCACCGGGGAGGGGGAGGGTGGGCGAGCGGCTGCGTGGTGCTTAGTTGCCAACTGGGGCTAAACCACGACAAGTATATATTTAAATACTACATTTTCACCATCAAAGTGTAGAAACCAGTGCAAAACTGGCATATAGCCCAGCAAAAGACAGAGTGTCTCTATTCTCAGCTCCATGAGTGGAAGCTACTGGCTCACGACAAAGTTACTCTGCAGAAACTAAGATTGAATTCTGGTCTGTGGAGCAGGTAGGAGACAAAATTCTCAGCGTTTCTGCCTGGAAGGGATGCTGAGCAGCTGGCAAGCAAGGCACAAGAGCTTTATGGTGCAGATCTGTGAGTGCAAAATATCAAAATAAAAACTTTAAATGACCATTGCAAAACAGAGTTAAACCCAGCTGCCTGCAATCTCAGCAGTGACACTTCCTGAACTTCGAATGATGGGGCACTTTGGTGTACACTGACTCCAGCTCAGCCTCTGTTTTCACCCAATCTGCTAATGGAAAGAGCATGTTTGATTACTGACTCAGGGAGGAGATATTTGCCCCGCTTCCTGCAGTTCTGTAGTTAATGTTTAAAACCACACTATTTTAATAATAATAATAAAAAAAGAGTATCCACTGGGAATAAACATTATCCCTTAATTTCTAAAAATAATTATAATGTGCATCTTAAAATTCAGAAGTGTGTGGCTCATGAATAGGAATGTAATTTCATGATTTAAATGCTGATGGTGCAGCTAGAAACCAACTGAAGTACATTATACACCAACCTAAGATTCTCATATTTTTCTGTAATATCAGTTCAGCATTAGCAACGCTAAGCCACCTGCTCTTTCCTTAATAGAGCATGAGTTATTAAGACCAATGTTTTAAATTATGTTTATGCTCTAATAGAAAATATCTGGTTTCTTAATTTAAGAGGTGATTTAGTTTACCTGCTTTACTTGGCATATTAATTATTAAGTCACTGTCTGAGTGTCATTTAAGATTAAATCATGCTGAATTGCTTTGAAAAATGCAAACAATCAAGAAAGATGGGTTTAAGGAACAACTCAGATGAAAGAAATTAGCATACACTAAAGCAGATCATGACTTAGGGGGGGTAAGAATAGTCTTGTGGCCATGGTTGAGCATTTGTACTTAGGGGACTCAGAAATTCTTTTGTGCTGTGCTAAAAACTTTATTTTTGTCTATTATGAAGGCTCTTACAAATTTTCCGAAGTTTCAGAAGTACTTTTTAATATTGAATCGTTCAGATTTGGAACTCACTGTTTAAAATGTGTCACTGTGATTTGATTTTAAAAGCTAGCGAACACTCAAAGCTACAATTTGAATCAGGTGAGACCCAGAATGTCAAGCATTTTTGAAAATGAGGCTTTATTTTTGGAACTTTACAGCATACATTACTGGCTCTGATTTTCAGGATTTCCTTATACAGTAAGATGTGCATTGAGGGTAGAAATTTCAGTAATCTATTTTTCTATCTCATTCATTACCTAGTCATATTAATCAAAACATTTATTTGCATGTTTACCATTTAAGAATGAATTCACTTAAATTAATTTGAGTTTTGTTTTTAAAAAGCTGAAATGGTAACTTTTCTGATTACAAAATACCAAATTGGAAATTTTGAGTATTTAATAAATTTTCTGAAAAGGAAAATTAATCAATCTGACTATTTCTAAGTGTTGTCAATGGCTCTGATGCCTAGAAAAGACTTGTGCTGAGAAATATCCTGTTAGTTATAGGAGTAGAATTTTCTTGATGTTGCATGTTTGGCAAGGCAAATTCATCAAGATAAAGGAGTTATTTTTTGCTGAATTTATGGATGGTCAAAGCAAAGCATAACCCTATCAAATTTCTTGGATATCTTTGTGCCATGTTGCAGGATGTGGGTAAGGAGACAACCACTGCAGAACTGCAAGAGCCATTGCTTTGTTGGTTCAGCCTTTGTTTACACTACTTTCTCATCTCAAGGGGAATGCACAGTTGTTATGCTTGGAAATTAAATATTTAATTCAAGCTCCCCTTGATAAAGCATAGCAATCATATCTCTACCCATACTATCATTAAAAAAAATCAGATCTTCCTGGCCCTTTTACTAGGCAAGATCAAGGCCAATGCATTGTAACTTTTTTTACATCTTCTTAACATCTTTATCTTGAAAACAGTTAAGGTGGTTCTGACTAGACTAGAGATTCCCAAGCTTCAGTATATGAAGGAAATTTAAATGGAGTGCCTCTACAGTGTGAGGTGCAGTAATATGCATCCTCCTCTGCTTAGACACATGAATAGATGCACTCACATCATGGGATAGCAGAGCATGTTTCACATCAGGTGGTGTCCACAGAAGAGCTCAAGATCCTTTAGCCTCCAACATAAATCCCACCGCATTACAGAATGGAGGCTGGGAGAGATCATCACTCAGCCAATGTGAGGAAGTTTCATGACTTGCTATTCTTATACTCTTATCCACATACCCACTAATGGCTGCTGCCACAAGCAGTGTTGAACTATGTGCATTTTTGGTCTAACTCAGTATGGTCACTCCTATGTTTTTAAAGACTGAGAAATCCACATCTCAACTTTTATATGGTAGTTAAGAAAAGAAGAGTTTCCACTGCTGATCAGATGCCATTATTTTACATGCATGTTTATATCATCTGTGCAAGTGTAGGAAAAGACAATTATCCTGCAGAATGCAAAAGTGAAAACTGCTAGAGAGAGAGAGGCAGAAACTGCTCAACTGGTTTCCCCAGTATAACACAGAATTTCAGTGACAGGGTATCTTTCCACAAATCCTGATAATAGGATTCCCAGAAATGTCTCCATGAAAACCAACTTACACATGATCCTTACCAAGCTGCTTATCATAGCCAGCAATACAGATATCACAGCAGGAGTAACCCTGGTTTTGATAATCCTGGTGCACTATCCAGCAGTGCTCTATTCCTGGATTTCTTCAGATTACAAGCAGATCTAAAAATTTTAATATTTCTTTCTAAAAGTTATTTATGAGAGTCACAAAGATGATCTTTCTTTCCGAGTTTCCCTCTTTCCAACCAACCCTCTCCTCCAAAATAAGGCAACCCCCAGCATCTGCAGAACACTGCCTCTCTTTTGAACTGCTGATTTCATTCTGGTTTTTGGAATAAAACTCAGATATGCTCTCTTCCAATGGCTAATCCCTCCAGTGCCATGTTTCATAGGTAGTTACTCACACTTACGCAAAGTGGAAATAGAGAATGGGAATATCCCAATTGTGGATAGTGATACTGAACATTCATTTTTCAATGACTCCAAACAATAGCAAACGGTGCGAGAAATCGTATCTCTGTGCATGCTCCACTGAGACAGTTTTTCATTTTTAAGACAGCCGATTTGGACCTGTCCAGTCAAGTAGTTCTATATCTTTTGTTCAACTGCATTCTTTTTTGCAAAGGTGCAGCTGGTTTTGATAGAAATTGGAATGTCAGCTTTGCTTCTCCTGCTCACTAGTACAGCATAAAGCTATTCTCCTCTTCAAATTATGCAAAAACAATTTCTGTATTGATACAATTAATTAAGGAAACTTTCCATTTATAGCCTATGCCAATTTGATGCAGATCCTGCTGAAATATTTCCAGGAAAAATCTTGGATGTCTGAGCTGACTTTATGTCCTGAAAAGTGACATAAAAGTGTCTTCCTTGTCTCCAGGTATCACCTCTGTCTGTGTCCAGCAGAGAGACCAACAATAAATCTTATTTACATGACCCAAACTGTGATTTCAAAGGACTGCAGAAGTCCAACTCTATGCAAAATCGGACAAGGTCATATGTTTGCTCTCTGTGGTGAAGTTTAGTGAAGTCATTACTATGCCAATTCAAAATATGATCCTGTCCAGCCCTCCCAGCAGCCTTGTGCCACTGACTTCACTGGGATGACAGGGCAGTCACTGTCTCAGTGGGTCACAGACCTCCAGCAACAGCAAAATAGAAAATAAGTGATCTAGAAATATCCACATTACTGTAAGGCTCTCTAGATTCCACCAAAACGTGTCCCAAACTCACTGAAGGAAGAAAATGCACTGCAAAAAAAAATCAGAGTTCTTCCTCTTCTGAAAAAATTCTCTCTGGGGCAAGTGGCAGCCTTTGGAGCCTCGACCCCTGGGTGCAATGGTCCCATTCACTCTGGTGCTGCCCTGTCGATACATGAGGATGAGGCTGCAGCAACCAGCAGCGGAAGGCTAGATTTAGGGACTTCAGAGCTCATCAGATGTAAGTGGCTATTTGATACCAAGCGGCTACTGTTACCCAGCATCGCTCCAGTTCTTAGCATACAGATATCTGCAAACACCATTTTCACGTGTGATGCTAATTCTGCCTGTCTTATAGCCACCATCACTGCCACGGTGTGAGTGCTCCCAGCCGTTAATGAAGGGATGCTGGGAACCCCTCTGAGGCGCAGCCAAGTATTATAATCACTCTTACAGCTGGGACCTGGAGCATAGAAATGAACTGTGATCATCTAAGCCCACATGGAAAGTCAGCAATGGATTTGAGAATTGGCTTAATTTCTTCTCAGTCTCATTTCCTTACCTTCTTTGCTTTGTTCTGTCTTGTTCTTTTCCCTTACTTTGCTCCTTTCCCCAACTGAGACCATTATCTGGGGGCTAAGGGAGGGGTTGCGCTGAGAGCTGAACTACCCACGAGCAGCGCAAGTCCCAGAGCACCATGGCTCATAGACCTTGTGGGAACCCAGCCTCTGCCAAACTTCTCATAGAAAGGGCTTACATTTCTAACAGTGGCACATTTTACAAGGACTTATTCATTTTTTAGTTTAAAAATCTCTAAATTGCTAGCCATGCAATTTTTAAAGCTTCTACCTGTGCTACTTATTTGTCTGTTCTTACTGTAGCATCCAGCTACCTGACAGTCTTGAAGGCATTTGCTTTTCTGAGAGTCCATCAAGGTAGGAAAGTAATGTGTATCCTTCAGTTACAAATGGAGAATTGAGTCATGGAGAGGCTATCTTAGCCCTGAGGATGTGTTTGGTAGCCCAGGTCTCCCCAGTCCTAAGCCAGCTCCCTCACCGTTGGGTCATCCTCTCAGCCCTTCCTTGAAGGTTGTTGAATTACAGGACTCTGCTGTCATAAAAAAACCAATCCTTTCATCTATCCTTCCACCCGTCATGCATTGCTATCACATCTAGCAGCAGATGTACACATTTGAACCATATGAGAACAAAGACCAATGTTTACCATAGGATGGTTTGAAATCTTTGTAGTTGGCAACTAAATCAAAGGAATTCTTATGTTTTGATGTACAGCAGTCTTAAATCATTTGTAATTTTCTATCACCTCCTTTTATCAACAAATTAACATCTTGATATATAAGATCATCAGTAAATTAGCAATCAGCACCAGAACACAAATTTATTTTTTAATGTGTGTACAAAACAAAGGACAACTGATAATATGTGGTGTAGCACTTTACATTTTAAAGAGAAAATAAAAATATTTATGTATGTTAACATATTTGTTAATTTATTCCGGCACCTGCAATTGGTGAATTTCTCTAGGCTTTGTGTCATTTTGATGTATGTGCTGTCCAAACTCTTTCGCTTGCAAAGAGTCTTCTATTTTCAAGAACAAGAGGGGAGGATGGGGAGCTGTATGAAGGAAAAGGAAACACATCTGCTTCTCTCTGAAGGAAAACATTTTAAACTTAATATTAAAACCACACTAATTTCAAAGATAAATTCTATGTGTAAGGTGAGGGCATTTCCTGTAAACAAAGCAAAGTAATAGTTTAGCATGGATTTAAAGCTAACATATAAAATTGCAGATCAAATCCTCCTCCCCCAGCAATCATTAATTCATTAATCCTTGAAACCATCACTGCATTGTTTTCTGGTAATTATACACACCTCATATGCTGGCTTTTTAAGACATTAATTGCATGATTAGTTTTATGATTTCTTCTGATTACCAATTAAGTTACCTTTTTCTCTCTTTTTTGTATTTCATACATACCATTAGACTTTATAGTGCTTCTTTTTTAATTTCTCACCTAGCAGGGGTTCTCACACATTCGAAGACTGCATTATCCACTCAATAAACAGAGAGAGAGTTTAATTTTCTGTGTAAAGTATTGGTGTGGACTTGGAAGGATGATGTTTCAGATATTATGCTATCAAGAGTGACATTTAATTTTACAGGGAAAAAAATCTTGTTTTTCCCTGTCATAACAATGTTCACAGAGCATGATTTTAAAGATGTGCAGAGACAAAATCAAGCGATTCTGTCTGTTGGCTTAGCTGAAGTTGTCACATCTTCCCTTTTTGCCCAACATGTATTGCCAGCTGGTCTTCGATTCTATTAGTGTAATTTCTTGTATAGAGTTCTCTGGGTCTGTGCATATATATGAAAGTAACATCCCATATATCATAAATCAGATACACGTGCACAATACTCTCAAAGACTCAGGAAAAAAAAATTGGTCGCTGGGACTACAAGTTTGAATAGAACTGAATTTCCAAATGCCCAGTATAACTGCATCCCAATTATCTTGTAGCCTGCATCCTTCAGATGCTGAGAAATCTCAACATTTTAATACACATTTGACTTTCAGCAAATGAGACTCCTATCAACTGCAATGGCAATATGCTAATGCTTATACACATTAGGTGAAGCTCGTGTGCGTGTTTTTAGAGACTTATAGATAAGAATATTGCACAAACCACAGAAATACAAAACTAGGTGCAAAAAATATTTTTTACTCTCCATATTGCACATATTTGGACAAAGGCTGTGTATCTCAGTACATGGTAAACATATTTGTATGCTTGGTGTATCAAATATTTTTGTGGGATTCATATACATATTCTGCATCATCTTTGTAGTGTAAAAGCAATTCCATTTAATGATCATCACCAGACAAGATGCCCAAAAGGAAATTAATTGCAAAAGGCCTTTATGTAAAGGAAAGATGGAACTGACTCATAGACCTTCTTGAAGAGACTAATACAGTCTATAGTATATTTTGTGTGTGTGTGTGTTTTTAAGACAATCTGGTATCGATTTAAATGAGTACACACTTCCAATTTCCTGACAGCTATGTCAGGTCAGAGAATAGAAAGACTCTGGGAGTTGCAGGGTAACTCTAATTGGACCACCGTAGAAAATAAACTCCCAAGTTTTCTGTTGATCCTTAAAACGCTTGCTTGCCAAAGCTGTACTATGGTTCTCTAGTAGGAAAAAAATGTCCACAGTGTACCATATGCTGTTCTACAAGCACCCTGTGGACAGCAAGTCAGCATGGAGAAATGTGCAAAATTGAAGGTGTTCCTATAATAACAAGTAAGGACACCTCCAGCTCTGTGAAAGCTGCAATTTCTTCTATAAATTGTAGAAAAAAAATACCAGGTTCTCTGATTAACCTTTATTTTTCTGTCGTGGTTTTCCTTTTAAAGAGATCTTTTAAATCTATTTCATTCATTCCTGCTTTGTATTGAATAATACATGAGGCAGCAGCAAAGTCTGTCAGTCCAGAAAACAGAAGACTCCAGGAGTACGGGCACTGGTTGTCACTGGCCTGACAAGGTCAGGAATGGATTTGGAGTGCCAAGAGCTTGCCATCACCTTTAGTTACATCTGATAGTAACTTAAATATTTCACTAACCAGGTGCCTTTATCTTTGATCTCTTTAGAAGTAATTTTTAGGCATAATCTGGATATTTTACTCATCTTTTATATTGAATAACCAATATGAATTTTTTGAAATATTTTTCCACCCCCTCCAAAAGTGGATATGTATTTATGCCACTTCTGTCTGCTTTCTAGGCTATAGCGAACTCAATACTCTGATCAAAGCAGAAATATTTCCTTCTAATAGCTGCATTTTTTTTGTAATTGCAGTCTTCTGCTTTCAGCTATTCATAGAAAGTTATACTTATAGGAGGTAATGAGGTAAGACCAAATGTTGTAGCTAACTTGAAAAAAGAAGAAAAGAAGTAGCATAGATTTTCCTGTTTCTTTCTCTTGGCAAAAATTACTTGGCTGCTGTTTTTGAAGAAAGAAAATTAGTGAGAGGTTTGGAGGAAAGGAAGAGGGGAAAAAAAGCCATCATTATGGCTTGCTCTTGTATAAGGCTTTTATTGGCAAGAAGGCAAACAGGATTCCCTTGAAGACACAGGTGACATTTTTCCCAAAAGATATTTTGAATTTATTTTTTTCTAATTCTGTTTCTTCTTTCCAAAAGTGTCCAAATCATCATTCGTTTTTCGGAAGGCTGAGGCCATGACAAATATATGCTTTCACTATATGGAGACAGTGCCTACAGACTATTCCTCCTTCTCTTCTGGCACTCTGAGAAAAACTTATGCCTTCATTCCTAAATTAAGGTGTTTAGAAGTCAATAGATCTACTTTATTTATAGCATCTCATGGTTTAAATCAAATATCATAGGATCAAATGGTGATCCCTCTCACACCTTTACAGCACTGTGGGCAGATAAGTTCCTAGGCATCAAGGACCATTTCCAAATAAAAAAACCCCACCAAAAGCCAATAAATAAATCAATATAATTAATAAAATAAATCAATAGCCAGTTTGGTTAATGTAGAAATATATTACACATCCTTTTCTGTGACAGGCATTATCCCCAGTGGTTTTAAAATCAGACCAACAGTGTATTTCAGAAAGAATAATAATAAAAAAGGAAATTATTCTGCATGGTACCTGATGTCAGCTGGGTGATGATGGGCATCAAGGACTGCCCAAAGGCCTGTAACTTGTGAAGCATCTCTGTCTGCATCCACATATTTCCTGTTCTTATTATGCCAGAAACAAAACTGTTTGCAGCTCACAGAAGTGCTGCCCCACAGCGTGGCTGGGATGCTGTGGCAAGACAGGCGTTCGCATTGCGCTGCTGCTGCTCAGAGCCACTGCAACCCTCTCAGCCCCTGCTTTCTCCCTCGTTCACTCCCTTGCCCAGTTTATGGGTGCCTATGAACTTCCTGAGCAAATTCCTCAGTCTTTACCACTGACCCGATGTGTGCCCTCGGATAGGTTGCCTAGGACCTCTTCTTCAGTAAACCAGCTGTATATTTGGACACTATCAGGAGGATGGTATAGGCTAAGCAATAATAGTACTGTGCTGAATGTGTTTAGTGCTGAGAAAATGAGTTACTGCCCTCAGAGAATGCCACGAGTTTTAGGAGTTTCGTTGGTATATCAGAGCAGGTGCTTCCAGAGCGATATAGCACATCCTTGAAACGAGAAAGTACAGACAAGCAGCATGGAAATACTGTCAACACACTCTCTGATAGCCTCCAGCCTTGTTTTAATAGAAGTATGAATAAATGAACCAGTAACAATTCCAGATATTCCTTCATCTTGCAGACTGATGTAGCCCAAAATTTTAACAAAAGTTTATTAATAGTCAAATAGTTATTTGAACAACGTGTTTTCATCTTCTTGCACTTCCTGCACCTGTGGGTTTAGTTTTCACTGGATACATGAAGTGCTGAAAATGTCATGAGAGGCTTTTCTCTTCCTAAGATCGTTCGCAGTTGCACGTCGTGTAAGCCAGGAGGTTTGGATAAGCAAATATGTGGGTCCTTTTCAAACCGAACTGCACCTCCAGAATTTCAGTTTGCCCACCACTAATGTTCATTCAAATTCATGTTTAAATTGGGAACAAAATTATCTCCAGTTTACAGAAATGTAGCCATCCATAGCAGCCCAAATGGATTAGGATTGCTGCATCAGAGAAGTCCATTAGTGTAGTGTAAAGTACGGCTACAGTATAAGCCATTTCAAAAAGTACAGCTGCCTCTGATCAACCTAAAAAAATCCTCTTACTTCTGAAAACACAATGTAAAAATGCACATCAGGCTACAGGCCAGATACGTCAAGTACATCTTTTTTAAAAGTCTTTAACCCGTAAGAGTCATCATTCACTATTAAATTTCTGTTGTTCTGCTATTCTTGATAGCAGCCCAATTTAAATGGGTGCTGAACACCACAATGAATGATTCATCCACTTCTTTCCCTTGAAACACCCAAGGAACTTGTATTTTTGCTGGCCTCATGCATCATGCACTGACCTCCCATCAATGAATCGCATACGATTATGGCATGCAGCAGGCCAAGTCCAAGCATCAAATGACAGGAACGAAAGAGTAGGCGATCCTGGAATATATTATACGATCGTTATAATGGGGAATGTCAGAACTAGAATACCGGTATGAAATTTCTCATTTCTTTGATTATGAGAAGGGGCAAACTGGCCAGCCTGCTTACTCTTGCAACGTACTCTTGTCTTTTTTTGCTGCCACATTCTTACTTTTGTTGCAAGGGAAAGACCACTGAGGAAGTCACCGCAGCCTGACTTGTGGGGGTTTGCCAAGAAGGGCTGGTTTTCTTCAATGTTTTTCCTCCATTTTTCATTCTCATCAGAGGATGAGATCCTAACCAGCACTGAGGAGCTGGGTGGTTGATGGGCAGGATCTAAGGTAGATATGCAGTAACACCTGGTTTCTGTCTGCATCAACATCCAAACCTAAAACCCCTGGTCCATGCCTGATTGTTCAAGCATAAATAAAGATGTTTTTCATTGCTGGTATTGGTCACACTGGAAGGACGTAATTGCATGGCATAAACCACTGTATCTGACAGCCTCTGTGGAAGTTGTGAACCCAAAAAGTACAGTTCCCACCATGTATTCTGGAGCTGAAAGCAAAGTGTTCAGTTTTGGAAAATATGGGGGCAGCTTTTAAAGTGGCAGGACTGAAATGCTGCACCAGGTTCCTCCAGCTGGGCATCTCATTTGAGATCCTTTGTCTCCTACCTCCATTTTCAATAGAGTAATCTTGAAAACTTGTTTCTGAAGTCAGGATCCCTATTTATAAGGAAAGTTGTTGGTTTTTTACATTTTGCAGGAGCAATCTTTCATATCAACGTTTGTTTGATATGGAAATATCGTATACTTGCTGCTTTTAAGCCCACCTACATGCACAAGAAGTTTCTGAATTACCAGTAAAAATCTATAGGCTTTTATGCACAAACAAACTCAGCTTTTTAGTATGCACCTGCTTAAGCAATTTCTTTGAAAACAGCGTACTTGGATTTTTGTTTTTTGCCTATAAATAGCCTTGCTTTGTAGAATGAAGTTTATTACAGGCTCTTTTAAATACATTTCTAAGGGGAAATATGTAGTTGTCCTTATTAAAAATGAATTATATACATCAAAATTAAAGTTGTTTGCAATAACACAACATTCTTCTGCATCTTGTGCTAACATCAGCACAATCATTGGAAAACATAAAAGGAGATATCCCATACACATTTGAAATTACAATTACAGTGTCAGGGGAGGGGCTCTTTTAAGCTAGGGTTTTTTCCTGAGAACAAGGCTGATTTTCTTAAGGACTTGTGTTTCCCACAGACACCTGACTCCACCACATACCTCTAAATCAGCTTCGGAGCAGAAGGCTGCCGGTGGGGGAAGTCCTGCCTTACACATTGGGACATACTATGAGGCTGCCTAAAATTACAAGATAAAAGTTTTTTTAAAAAAACTGTTAAATAATAATTATATCATTACCTTTTTATTGCTTTTGAGACACAAAATACTTTTTCCTACTGGCATTACCTTTTTTAGCTTTTTTTAAAGTGTTTTGCAGATAAAACTGACTCCTGGGGTTATTAAAATAACTCTTTGTGAATATAGTTCGTGTTTTGCTGCAGTCAATCAGGAATACGTGTCCCAGGAGACTTTGATAGATCCATGCTACTTTTTTTAATTTCTTACAAAAATTATTTAGAGTTATAGATCGTTGCTTGGATAATACCTGAAAAAGTTAAATGATGTGATAATTTGGTTGTATCTTCATAATCGAGTTATTCTCTAGTAATCTAGTAATCTTGTAGCAATGATCCAGAGTTTTGGACTATTAGTCATTCAGTTCACATCATTTTCATGATACAAATGGTACTCAATAGCTGACAAACTACTTAGCAACACTGATGTTTAAGGTTCATCTCTGTCTTTGAATGGGTGTTTGAGGTGTACATGGGCATCTCAGAAGAAGGCTTTTATGTAATGTTATCTTATTGGGACCTTAGTATTATTTTTCCTTTAATGTTTTTCTCATTTCTAGACTGTCATTAAAATATTTCAGCTTCCCAGCAGTACTGGAGAAGTAAGCCTATGATCTAGTGGTGATAGACACATCAAAGTTAATCACAGCCTTAATTTATAAAGAGATAACCCAGAAAGCGTAACCAATAAATAGAAAGCAAGGTTTACACCCATTTTGAACCAAAAATCATAAATCCATTATCATATTTATACTAAAGACCAGGCTGATATCAGGGCCCCACAAAACTCATGAAGTTTCCTTTTTTATTTTGGGACTGACAGAAGTACATGTTGATGCTTACACATACTCTAGTCTTCCTTTAAGCTAGCTGTCTCTGCCAGCACTGAGAGCTTAACAGAAAAATTATGACAACTGCATTTCCTAAATTAATTCACTGAAATATAAAACAATGCAGCACATGAGCTCAAAACTGTAGCCTGTGCACTTATATTGAGTATTTGCTCATTTTTTGAAGTGTTTTTTAAGCCTTTCTGCTTTTGGAAGCAGTACAGAGGATACATTTGTATGCTGTGTGTTTTCTCTTTGGAAGATAAAAGGCACTTTTGATGGAGGTACAGACTGTCTTCATTCATGGTAACATTCAAGGTATAGTGAAAAGATGTCTCATACAGGCATACTGAAATTTCTGTCTTAGGTATTTTGTTTATAACTTATACCTAGAGGCAGGTTGGGCAGCATTACCAACCGTTAAAGTTCCTTGGCAATTCCTGTTAGAAATTTCAGCTGCAAACTTTAAAAATTCCTAGCATCTACTCTCTGCCTCTGGCTGAATTTTCTTAGGAAAAGTATAACACAAACAATTCAGTCATTTCTGACACTGCACTGGGGAAAATGAACCTTAAACCGGTGTCAAAAAGTTATGGTGCTTTCTTCTTTCAGCTGTCCCAGTGATCCATCCCAGTTACCTTTTCTTGGTGCTGATGGGCAGTGGGAGCCATAAGACAAGGATTTGCCTTTCGCTTTTTTATGTAAATCCAAGAAATATTTTCCAAAGTAGTTATAAATCTGTGTATATGTGGTTTCCAAGTGCCCTAAAGAAACTCATGGTATTTTAGCATCTGAATTCACCAGGGAATCCATCTCCATAAACAGACAGATGGGAATGTATAGGATGGACAAAAAGCTGGTTGAGAGCTAGTGGAGCATGATCCAGAGAGTTTCTTACAAACTGCACAATCAGGGTGAGAAGTGGAAGACATCTTTTCTAAATAATTTAAGGAAATATCTGTAACAGAGTCCTGGTTCATACAGGGGACTTTAGCCTCCCTGACATTTGCTGCATCAGCAATGCCACAGGACACAAGCAGTCAAGAAGATTTTGGGAGGGTGTCAAGGATGACTCCTTGGTACAGGTACTGTCTCCAGGGCCAACTAGGGATGATAAGCACCTGCGTCTCCAGAAGAAGTGGCTGGGGAAGCTATGGCCAAGACAACTGTGGAGAGAAACTTCCTGGCAGAGGGACTTCCTAGTCTGGGACTGGGTAGGCAAAGAACAAGGGGCTGGGAAAAAAGACAGGTTCAAATTTGGAAGACAGTAGTCACAAAAGTTTTGCACAGAGTGCCTTCCTTCGCAGTGTGGTCTGAAGTCACTGGGTTTTGTCTGAGAGTCCCCCTGCATGAGCACAAGAACATGGAAGCAATGGTAACGCTTTTCCTCTCTTTCACTACTCTTACTTTATTCCAGTAACTCAAATGGTAGAGGTCTAGATGTTGGATATTAAGTTCTGTGATGAGCTATATTGGTGTCAATATGAAAACAAATTCAAATTACAGAGGGGAGGGTATTTTTTTTTAAATCAAAATCTTGTGGATGTCTTTTTTTATTCTGAAAA
>VYZW01049192.1:5269-17764 GCA_013401315.1 Balaeniceps rex
AATGTGTAATTTTAGTAATGCAGCATTGTTAAAATCCAGCCATTTCAGGTTTAGAGGTCCTACCTACAGTCTGAAGCCACAGACAACTCAGTACTACTCGTTATCGTTTGTGAAACGCATGCGTTGCTGTATTTGATACAGTTTAACGGATAGATGCTCTGATTACGCATACTATTTAATACGACTTTTACCGTAACTCTTACTGTGTATCATGCATCTGTTTTAATAATTTTCCTTTTCCGTTTGGCCATCTTTGGTGCTCACATACGTTATATTTTGCCTGGGACACTGACTACCCCAAGGGCCAGCATGCCTACAAGCTTCTGGATCAGAACCCTTTGTAACGAGGAAGTTTTAGGTGTGATTATTTTATCCCCTAATTTCAAGACACTAACAAAAGCTGAGTACTAAGCTAAGAATAAGGAGAACGATGCTAATTTTCTGCAGTAATTCAAATACATAAACTAGCTTTGACCCCTTACGCCCTGTTTCCCAAGTGCTGAGTCCTCAATTAACTGTTTCCTAATCACCTTTCTGTAGTTTATGAAAAGGTACCCCTCCCTCCAGTCCTCCTCCTCCTCAAATGACATTTTAGATAGCAGAAAAATCAAACCAGCATTATAAAAAACTTATTTAGTGTGTAATTATTTGTTTTCCAGATCGCACCCCTGTTAAAACGGAGGCGAGTGGAGAGATCTCCAGCATGCGAATGGGAGGGTGCACGTTGCATACCAACGCCATGGCTCCTTATTTACATGTTGCTCATGTTTATGCAAGTTAAAGACAAATACAGCTGCTGCTGCCCTCCCCAGGAATCTCAGGCACCAGTCAAGGCTACAAACAGCAGCTGCAATCAAGCTCGTAACGTATTTTTCGTGGAAAGCAAGAAGCATTAATAGCGGGGGAAGGGGTAAGGGGAGATCTGTGCAATTTTCTTTGAAAAGATAGCCAACATTTTCAAAAACAAACACTGTATGTTCAATTCGGCTTCTTTAGTGGCTTTCGTGTTATAGGGATATTTGCCGGTGATGAAAACGCTGCGGAGCCAATCAAACCACACTGCTATACAGCCTGCCGCGCTAGGAGCCCAGTGTTTAAAATAACCCTTATGCATTATTCATTAAGAGTTGGTGTTTATGCAAATTACAGAAGTGTGTGCCCACCTGGCCATCATGGGTTAATAACAACAACTACAAAACCACCACCAATAATAATAATAAAAAAATACATGCGCAGCCTCTCCCCAAGCAAAGTAGCAAGCTTTGAGCCATCCCCAGAATCTATATAATCAATGATAATTCTCCTTCATTAAATGCATCAAAGAATTGCAATCCTTACCTGGTTAGCTTTGTAGGGCCCTCAGATTTTCTGGATGAAATAACTGACTGTGCGTGCAACCAATAAAACTGAACTGAAAAGCTGATTAAGGGCACTTACTTAATGCAAAGCCACTCACTGAATATTCATATGATGCCTGTGTTTATGCAAATTAAAGCAAAAGAAAGCCCAAGGGGATTGGTTGCCATAGCCCACAAACACTGTGTACAGCAGAAAAACAGAGAATAGTGACAAATAAATCCTGAAAATCATAGCTGGGAAGGATTATAGTAAAATATTAAAAGTCTTACATGAATTACAGTTTTTAAGAGCTTTATCTAATCGTATCATTTTTAGGTCTATCAGGTATTTTTCTACAATGTACTAATCTGTAATTATCATCATTCTGCAAGATAGTATCACTAATATTTGTGGGCTTTATTTATTCTGTAACTGTGTAAGCAGAGTCCTTAAGCATATCAAGTAAGTGAAAAAATAATTACAACAGAAAATTATGGTGTAATATATAAGGAATAAACCCCATAGGCTTGTGTTATACTTTATTATGTCTTTCATCTGAGGCTGTTTTCTCAGTCAAAAGGATAGAGAAAAGTAGAGTGTGCCAGCTAAAAATGAAATTTAGCTGCTTGCTATCTTAATTTTGTTGTGTAGCTGCTTCATTCCAGAAGCAGGCTCGTATGTGATACAGCTAATATTATTGTTGCACTGGGCTTTTTCTCAGCCTAAAGTAATTTCGAAAAGACCATGCTTTTTTACAATTAAAAACCAAAATACACGTGACATTTATATAAAATGCTATTTCTCAAATCAGGTTCAAATATATCAATTCAAGTTCTTAATATGGTAATCACCAAAACTGATAATGCTTTTTTGCAATGAGATATTTCAAAATCAGAATGATATAGTATATCAGCATTGCCATTTCCCTGATAAACCAGAATATATATAAATAGAAATCCTACTCTTATGCGGTATATTATATTTTAGCCTTTTCCATTTATTTCCATCAACAAATTACACTTTCAAGAGAGGTTTCCATTTGTAGATAACCATTTATTAATAGCACCATTGTTATTCAAGTTTTAAGAAGGATCAGATGAAACCATCTCATACAAAATATTTGAATTATGGTTCAATAGGTACGTCTGGCTCTTAAGTTTTGTGTGATTTCCACTGGTATCTATTGGCTGCTGTTAGCAGGTAACTCTTCAGCTGAAAAAAACCAACAACCACCAAAACAAAACCCAACAGAAGCTGCTGCTCCATGGGCACACACGAACAGGGATCACTGTTTTGTAGGAAGCTGATGGGCTCCCCTTCCTGGTAAGACGAGCTGAGATCAAATGCACCCTGTCAGAAAGTGGAGTGACGGTCCCACTGCAGGAAATCCAGGTCTACCCTCAGCTTCATCACTGTGGAGACTCCACCGCTGGTTTTGCTTGTGAAGACCATCCCCTTACCACATGTTTCCACTAGTCCTAGAGGGGATTGGGGAATTTGCCGTACCATCTTACGACTTCTGAGTTGATGCCATTGCTTGTTGTGAGATTCAGGACCATGCTGCAAGGCCACCGGCTGCAAGGTGCCAGTGGGTACGTCACATTGGTACCTGAATAAGGGCAAAGAGACTCTTTGGCCCTGAGATGCTGAAGCCCCGTGCGGGTGGCAGAAGGTCCAATTTTGAGGGCCCCAACAGGCAGGGACAGGCTGCTCACAGAGGGCAAAGGAACCAGGGTGGCCTGCTTGGATGGAAATTAATTCCTGCCTGGCTGAGGACCATTAAAGGCAAGAAAGCTAACCACCGTGGGGAGAGAAAAAGTCAGGTGCCACACAGCTTGAGAGAAAAACTGTGTCCTGGAAGGTGAACTTTCCAAAAGGTCAAAAAATTCTGGAGGACTGGAAATGTGCTTATGATATTTAGTAATTTGTCTTGATGTATGTGAAGGATAATTGTGCTTGGAGATCCTTGGAAAGCCTATGTATCTTATGGCATTGACGTTACCACAGATGGCCAAGTAGTCAAACGGAAAATGCAGAGTGCTCATGTATTTAAGAGAGGCTGGGGCCTCAGCTTAAAGGAAGAAAAAGAAAGGTATCTGGGGACAAGGGCAATTGGTTGCAAGGGCAGCAGGCAGGGATGGAGATCAGGAGGCCAAGAGAAGAGGCAGTCCTACATTCATTCTTGTACAAAGGAGGCTCATGCCTGGAATGGGGGTCTCGTGAGCAGTTGAGTAATAAATATCCAGCAGGAGAAATCAACTGTTGAATATAAGTATGGGTATTTTAAAAAAATAATGGGGAAAACAAATACACTGATCTCCTCTGCATCACCCACAGAAAAAAATTTTATGGAACACAAGGACTGTTCTATTTTCAAGGCAGGCATACACTACTGAGAGTGGGGGAATTTCAAATTATTCTGTGAAGCTTTTGGAAACTTCATGAAGATCTGATAGGACTCAAGTGCTTCCAAGTTTTTTCCGTTTCTTCATAAGAGAAGTAAGTCTAAAAAAACTTTGTCTTTGGAGAAGAACTGTTTTCCCAGGCTGGACATGGTGCCAGCTGCGACATCATAAATATTCGGCCACTGACTGAGCTGGATGTGCATGTGAATGTTGATGCAATGATTTGGCACGCCAGAATCTCATTCATAAGATACATGGGCATGCAAACAAGCAGGCGTATTTAGGAGGCAGAAACGAGAGCAGAATATGAAGAAATGATAAGGGGCCTTAATCAACTTTATTTATTTCACAAGGACCACAGCTAACATCACTCCTGGCTGCCAGCAGGAAGTTTTCCACTGGATTCAGTGGGGTGGAATCAGTTGAGTCAAGAAGGTTGAGCTGCTGTTGGCTTTTCCAGCTGTCTTTAGGCTTATTCTCATGTACTTACATGCATTTATTTCTAACACTTGGCACAATGTGATTCAGAATGTGCTAGGGAGCTAGCTCCTTTTTTTTTCCTTCTTTTTTGCTTTTTTTTTCAAAAAAGGGAAATTAAATTTAAATGTAAGTGGAAGCTGACAAAGTCCTACCTTTTCAACTCCAGCTTTAGCAAAGATGTATGTGTATGACCTGATTTTGTGAAGTGATATTTCTGCACTGTAGTCCTGTCAATCCCTCACCTTTCAAGCGCACTAAACCAATAAAGTAAATTATTTTAAAGAATAAAGAAACAGAGAAAATCTGATCCATAAATTGACTTCTTTGTTCTGCCAATTGACTAAATGACACTTAAGTCATCTCTAAGTGCCTGGAAAAAAAATAAAAGGCATTTCTATTGTGAAGCTGAGGAACAATTAGGCAATTGTAAAGCATGGAATGGCAAAGTGGAAAACGCATAGTAATAATGTTTTCCGTTTTCCTCTCCCCTGTTTATTTATTTTTTTCCTCAGCAAATGCCGTAAGTGGAGCAGCAAGGGAACTTCACTTTCTAACCTCTGGATTAGTGACAATGCTGGAGATTTAGCTATTTTCCAGAAGCCCGCATATGGAAATGACTATCCCACCACTGTTTCACCACCATTTAGATAAAGAAGGGACAGCTGTGCCGGTTGCCCTTTCCTACAGAGACCACGCGCGTCTGTTTAACCTCAGGCGTTCCCACCGTTTTCAAAGCTGAATGACAGAAAGACATGCAGAAGAAAATACTTCATGGCTCACTCGAATGGCGTGTATCTCCTGGACCTCCAAAGCAATAAAAACCGTAACTTGCACCACAAAACCCTACTGATGCGTGACTCAAACCTGTTCAGACTTACCACGCTCCCAAGGATTTCACCTCACATTTTGGAAAAGGTGGTGTTGAAGACGTCTCCATGACAACAGGTTTTCTGCTCCTTGTCAAAGCAGCATGTCTGTATGGCATTCAGCTCCCTGCACCGGCTCATCTCCTGCCATTTTTCAGTAATATTTCCCGCAAACCTCTTTTCATATTTTCCTGTTTCTCTCTTTATCCTTCTCCCGCCTCTCAGCTGCTGTTCCAATAACCAAGTTTTTACTGCTAGTTAGTAACTTCCTTGCTCTTCCCACCAACAACGAAGCCCATTTGAAATCCTCCCTCTCCTGGGATCATCGTTCCGTCACTAGCTCTTCATGAGACAAGGCCAGCATATACCCATGCCAATATAACTGCCCAGACACACCGCATCAGGAAAGTTTGATCCCAAGTGACGTAAACATAGATTAAGCATCACAGGAAATTAGACTTTGTGTCACATACTATTGAAGAGTCAATAGAGAAGGCTGAGAAGCGGCCGCTCAAAAATTACACAAAATATTCCGAGTCTGTTTTAAAGAAAGCCATTGTACTGTGAACTGTCACAGAAACACCTGGAAGATTCATCCATACCAAAAAAAACAAGAAGTGAACTTTTCTTGCTAGTGGAAAATACTGACTTCTGAGATTAAAAAAAGCATTACCTCCAAACGCAAGTAAAGATTAAAGCATGTGGAAGGCTGTGGGGGTGTGTGTGAGGGTGGAAACATCTTTTAGGGTGTTTGTGCTATTAGCTTGGATGAGACGAAAATAAATTTGCAGGGCAAACCTGCTACAATGAGGATAAGGGGAAATTGGTGCTGCAGCCAAAGATTTTTTTCATGAAAACTGGTACAAGATGGAGGAGAAATGAAAGAGCAAACATTTATTTTTATAACCTAATGGGATTTTAAAATTAAGCACAGCAGGTAGAAAGATCCTGCGCAATTTCAAAAAAACATTGCATGTCTGCACATGAAAGCCTGCTCTCTTTTCAAAACACTCTGCTGTCACCTAGGGTATGGGAAATCAAAGCGTGGGATAGCGATGGACGTACACCTCTTTCCACAGGCGAGTGGTGCAGCAAGGACTTTTGGAGCCAGGACTAGAACCAAAATCCAGACTAGAAAGAGAAAAGACTGGAGGATCTACTTTCAAAAATCACCTCTGGATTCCAATTTCTTGATACGCTACTGCTCCAGGAGGTCTTCTAACAGCTGCTTTGAAAAGTATCTGGTCTAAGAGCAATTTTTTTGTGATCACTACACTTGCAGGCGGCCCTTTGAGTGGACACACAATCTAATATGAGTATAAAAATCTCACTTTCAAGCAACATAAAAGGCAAAGTGTCACTGGTAAATCTGTTCAGGGGAAAAAAAAAAGAGAGGAAAAAAAAGATTATCTGATTCTAGTACTGAAACATTGTTCTGTAACATGAAGGTACAGATTATGTGCTGTGAACAAAGTCCTGCAAGGTCTGGAAACTGGCTACCTGGGTTGGAGCTGTGGAAGATGTGATTTTGCATAGGAACTGAAAAATAAAAGTAATTGCCAGATTCTGTCTATGAAAGGTGTCAAGGCTGGCAGTGAGTGTTAATAATCTGATGTACATTTTATACCACTTCTTTAGTGAATGTGATATATATGATATTCAGCTGCAGGAATAAAAAATTAAAGAATTTCAGTGTTTGCCTTTTATTTTTCTCCTTCGAATAGCAAGTATTCTGTATCTCCAGGCTGCTAAGGATGAGTGACCTAGTCAGGGAGGGCATGGGCAACTGGTGAAGAGTTTCCAAGGATTTGTATTGTCCCTTTAGATAAGGGAAAATTCAGAGCAAAGGACTGCTCTTATTGGGATACTCATTCTTGGAGCACAAAAGAATGTTTCTTTCCCCTATTTTACTTTATGATAGAATTAATAATGACTAAAGACTCTTTGAGGTGTTTCAGACTGAACTCGTTAATTGTCTGCATAACTTTTAGCAGAAATGAAAATCTTGCTGAGTCAAAAAACTTTCTGTCCACCTCTCTTCTGTCTCTGAAAACTTCAGCTTGCGAACTCAAACTCAAACACAAAGAATAAACCTGAGCATGGGCTATATGCCACTGGGACAAAAGATTCCGGCGTCTTTTTTCCTCCTGCCTTTCAGTCTTCCAAATATCTTTTTTTGCAAATCAGCTGAGGGAAGGCAGGATATGCAATATAGACAAGTTCCAGCTGGAGAGCTTGAACTTTCAAAATACATGAGCAGTGTCGTTTGTACACACTACCACAACTGATGTATTTCCTAATAGAGCAACAGTGGGTTTACAGAACATGTGGGTTTATTTGCTTTTCTTTTCCTGAGAAGAGACAATGGTTCCCATCCAAGGTCTATAACACAGTTTGCTAACACAATTAATAAACCTTTTTCTGTAGCCTGAGAAAAACCAACCTGAGAATGCTGGGTCTCCATTTTCTTTGGAAATACAGTCCAATACTGTCCCTCTCCTATGAACCATACGCACAGCATGGGAGGGTTGATGTTTTGATGAACAGTCAACATATGACAACAAAACTAAGACATTTGATATCAAAAACTATACCAAAGTATTCTCAGCATTTCAGATACTTCTCTTGTTTGGTTTCTCAAAGAAATAGTTTTCACAGCTGAAGCAACATGACAAAAAAGTATGTTTATCTTATGTAAAGCATGTAATAGAACAAAATGATATATCTGTTCAGAATAAGTTTTCAGAAAGGGATGTTCCCTGAAGGATGGAGACATTCAGAAAAGCATTCAGAAAACAGCACACTTATTACAGTCTTCTTTTTTTGTTTCTTTATTGGGTTGTTCCTAAAGACATTTCTTATGAGGAGGATATGTTTCCCGTTTTGCCAGGGAGGTGACTTGAGAACAGTTGTACCTCTCTCTCTCAACTGACAGATTAATGACAACAAGAAAAAGGTTTAGAACTGGTGACTTGACAGCAGATGACCATCACAGCCAACAAGTCCCGGACACCACATACACCATGAACAGGCTACAGAGGAGTCCACAAAAGGTGCTGGTGGCAAAGGGCTCCGTGGATGCCCTGGCCGAGGTAAGCAGATGGCTTTTGGTCCCTCAAGCAAACCTTTGGGGAGGGCAGCACATTGGCAAGAAGCAGCACACCCAACTGCTGCTTCACTAATGGTGTGGTTAATGCACCACACCTCGCTGTTTTAATATGCGTACGCTTTTATAGATGTGGGTCATAATGCAAGATACTCAATGTCTAGCAATTACACTTTTAAGAAAATCTTACAAAACAGAAATTGACTAATGCTTATCAATTAACGTGCCTTTGACGACAGTACAATGGAGGAAAACCGTAAAACCAGTTTTTGTGTCTCAAAAGGCTGAGCAAAAAGTAACATCTTGAGAGACCTAAGGCAGCGTTTGTAGGCAGAGGTGTTCTTTGCTCTCTGCAGCGTGCAATAAGAGCTGTTTGGCTGCATGTTGTTTAAATAGACTATCCCTGACCGGTGTTTGAAACTCTTGTTGCTAATAGAAACCACAGACCTATTGGATGGCTGTGAAGGTTTCAAACTCTGGTGCTCGGTCATCACAGCTATCAGTGTTATAGACCAAGTTCAATGAATACGTTGCTTTCATTACTTCAGTGAAAAGAACAGATAAGTGCAACTTTCATGACCATAAAATGGAAAAAAAAAAAGAGAGGTGAACAAAAAGATCAGAGCCCTGTCAAGATTTCTGTAGTCTGTGAACACTACAGATTTCAACGCTGTCTGTAGGTGTGTTGGGTGCTTTGCACCCATCAAAAATGAAGCTAAACATAATAACCATGTGTCAGAGTTCAGTGGGTAAAAATAACAGCATTATTAGTTGAAGGAGTGAATTCATTATAATGTCTAATTTGGGAACTATTTGAACACCGGGAGTTTGCAAAGTGCATTTGAACGTTATTGGGTTATTATCCTCTATAGGAAAGATTAAGGAAGAAAAGAGGATGGAGGAGACAATACAAAACAAGCAAAAGAGCCTTCAAGAGAAAAGAAAGACCCTAGGCTATGGTTTTTCAAATTTGGTCTTTCTCCTATAAGCGATTCCATTCTCTGTGTCTGTGCAGGACCCCTGTACACGTGCAGAAGAGACTTCATATTCACGCTCCAGAGGGACATACAAGTACCCTAATGATCATCTATGTTTAAATTCCTGAAACTCCATGGTTTCATTAAAAATCTGTGTAACCACTTTTGTAATTCTGAGGTTGCACTAAAAAATAAAATTGCTAACATAAGCGAGAGCTAACTATTCTGACTTTCATAACAAAAGCTGAAAAGTCTCCGCAGGGGCACAGAACCTAGTACTTCAGAATAACTCAAATACCCATACCAAAATAAATTACATTGAGGTGCAAAACTCAAAAATGAGATAGAATCCTACTTGAGTTTATAACTGAAAGGGTATCAACAACTTTCAAATTGCCCCAAACCTAAGTGAAAATACATTTTGTGAGTTGTAGGACAGGTCTACTAATGCAGCAACAAACACTAGAGCAGGACAGGTGGTCATCTCCAACCTTTGCATAAACCTGGCGCTCAAGATATCCACCTCAATGATTACAAAAAGATTCACAGGCAAAGCATGAAGACCTTCTGCTCCTTATAATCAGACTTCACTGCTGTAAAAATATGGCAAAAAATATCTTTAAGCTTTTCAGCAGTGGTTGGGAAAGGGGTATTTTTATTATTTTTCTTACATTGTATTCTGAAAAAATCCATTTTCACTGAAAATAAGTGAACTGCTGATTGAAAATTAGCAGTCATTTGTGAGAAATATTTTCCAAACAATACCGCATTTTTCAAAACTTCGCTGAGAGATTACTGGAATACATTGCTCCTATAAGGCCATGCATTTCATTTTCACCTTCATGTGATGTTTGCATTATAGTATATATCACAATATAGAACTTATAAAAGTTGGAGTAGAAATAACCATCTGGAACAAAACACTGCAATAAAAAGTTATTTTTATATTAAGTAAAAGTTTTATATTGTATATTAGTATTTTATATTTTTTTAAAGGCTATGATATTTTTTGGGGGTGTTAAAAACAATTTTCAGGGAGTTTGGCACTTCAACTTTTCTTTCTCATCAGTGAGGAGAGAAAAATGTCAGAAATCTCTGCAGAGCCGGGGATCATTTGCAGGGGAAAAGGAAGTCTCATAAAAGAGTCTAAATGCTATAGAGCTGATGCACCAGGGTACCACGATAAAGGGGAACATGGAGGAATTTCTCGGCTCTCCTCTTCAGAGGGTCTTTCATTCATTTTTCTAGGGACAGAGGGTAAGATGAGAGCAGATTTTTTTAATTATCAGAGTTTCTGGAAGCTGATCTGATTACATGAACGATAAAGGTGAGAGGAGAAACAGTCTGGAGTCCTCACTTTTGGCCAAATCTTGCAGGTTTTGGAGGAGCAGCTATAACTCTTACGAGTTTATCAGAAGTCTCCTGCTATTTGGAGATTTCCTTGAAGAGCCGGCGGCTGGTGTCAAGAGATTGCGCGTGAATTTCCACATCAATTTTTTTTCTAATGAAAAGCCAAGTTTCCATCCCTCCTGACTCCAGAGAGAAGCTCACAGATACAAAGTGAGTGCAAACACAGAGCCTCTGCACAAAGGCTTCAAAACCAGAAGGCAAATAAAAATAACCCCAGATGACTATACATATTTTCCAGCCGGTCCTGTGATTTCGGACTCAGATGCTGGATGGTCTGGCGTCAGCAGTATTGCTGTTGCAGGTGAGGTCTGAACCCCACACTTCAGCCCTGCCCCCATATGACTAATCCCATTTGTTCTTTTATCCGATCTATGCATTTTCCCTCTGATTTCCAGCGTTTAAAGTTGTGCTGCAGCGAGGGCGAAACTCAAAGGTAGAATTATGCTCGCTGTGACGCTTTCACTGTGCTATTACCCACACAATTAACAAAATAACTCACATCAGGGGTAGCTCGAGTGGACACTGCAGAGCTCGTGAGATGAGAAAAGTGGCTTCATTAATATAATTCAAGAAAGAGCAAAAATAGAGCGCCTTATTTTACATCCCCACATTCAACTATGAGAAACTCAAAAGGTTCAAAGGAGAAGTTACGTGGCCAAAGGGGATTGCAAGCAGCAAGAGACACCAAAGCTCTGGCAGGAGTTTCTGCTAAGTCTGCCAAAGCTACAAAATGGTCATGGAGTTAATTTTCCTCCTTTTGCTGACTACGCAGGGGGACAGAGTGCCCCAAGAGGAGCAACAGCAATAGAAGCACATCAAAACCAGATCACTTTTGATTTTGTAGGATTTGGGTCTATGATTCAGCCTGTCTGAGGGAGGTGAAGAATCATTTCTGTACAGCTGGATATTGAGGTTCATTTTATTGGGTCCACACAACCTCGCTGTCTGTTCAGGGGTAACTGCAGGTGCTCATCATCCTGCGTGATCCAGTTACAATCAATGACCCTTCTCCTGGGAGTGGACATCCTCACAGGAGCCAACACTAAGATGTTACCCGATAAGGAGGAAGAGGTTTTTACACTTGTCTTTTGGGTTCTTTATGAAGAAGGGTTTCCCTCCTAAGACCACTGGATCTTTGTTGTCACTCGTCCCACCAAAAAGTAAAATTTTTTAAAAAGTGGTGCAATATTTGTAATGTTCCTATGAGCAAACAGTATATTGGCCATCTATATATAAGTATATACCCCCAACATCAAAAAACCACACATCTCTGCCTAACCTGACTCCACACTTAAGATGATACGGGCAAAGATCACCATGGTGCTGGCAAGCCAGATCAGAGTGGAGGCTAGAAGCATGGGCAGATGAGACCTCCTAGAATGACCAGCATGGGAATAAACTGAAATAAATTCATTACCTTGAGCTGCTGAAGTGGAGTCATGGCAGGGAGGACTTCATGGAGACCGGGACATGCCAGGTGTCTGGGGCAATCTTCTCGGCAGAGTTCAGCGGTGGATACCCCAGCAAAACTAAGGGCACCCAGCGGAGGACATTTCTGTGTCTCAAATGACTAAGTGACTATTTATTTTACACTTATTTAGTTATTAGTTGCACTGTGGTAGCAGCGATGGTCTCAGTGACAGATGTTGGCTTTGTGCTGAGCAAAGAATAACCAGAAAAAAAAAAAAATCTCTGCCTGAAAATAGTGTACTGAAAGTCAGTGCAAGTCAGGGATACCACCTGAGCAGGGAAAGACAACATCTACTTATGCATGGTCATGCTTTCTGTAGATACCTCCACAGTCGTCTCAGGAGGCTATAACTCGGGTATTGGGCCCATCAACTCCTTCTCCTTTCACAGAGGGAACAGGGGTCGTGGCCAGCAAGAAGCTGCTGAGATGAATTGCCAGTGCT
>VYZW01049192.1:17989-28673 GCA_013401315.1 Balaeniceps rex
AGTGCTGGAAACAAAACTCTGGATTTTATTGTGTCGGCTGGCAAACCTGCCTCTCCTCACCCTTCACCTTTCGACATATTTTAGTAACTTCACCACCTCCCACAATTTCTGACCTTGCACTAGCTCCTTACTTTTACTTGAACAGGATCTTTTGCTCTGTTATCTTCACATGCCATCCTCCACAAAGTCCTCACTCTGCATTTGCACACTTTCATCTTCCAGAATCACTACGAAATAATTTGTGTTGTGCAACTCTTTGGTCTGCAAGCCCTTCTTACCTTCTTGTATAACATGAAGCATAACAAATGAATGCTTCAAACGTTACTGCAGTAGCTAAGAATTTATTAGTCAAGCTCTTTTTACATACTCCAAGTGGTGGGTCTTTTCTGCTCCTTGTCTTCCACATTATAAACCCAGACAGCACCAGCACTGATTTGGTTACTTTCTTGTAGCTTCATCAATTCGCTCAATTTTATTGTGTGAGCCAAACAAAAAACTGAACAATATGATGCAGCTCCTGTGCCATAAGCAAGCTGTGAATTTCGAATGGCCAAAAGCAAAATTTAAATTGGACAGCTAAATATCTGAGCTCAAACTCTGCTCTTTCTGCATATCTTCACCAGTGAAGCTTGAGTGTTCAAATGTTATGAGAAGATGAAAGAATACAGAACTGAACTAAATCAAGGTTGATTTTCAAAGTCAAACAAATATTTGTGAAACAGTTTTCTACTATTTGTTCATTTCTATTAGCTGGCCAGTGATCAGGGACTTAAATCCTGAAAATGTTCTTCTATCCCCTGGTTCTGATTCAGACCAGAGAACAAGCCACCTCTACATTTTTATATTAGTTCTGTGTTGTGGCCAAGGTGAGAGTAGAAACTTGTTTCAAACACCTTGAATTTTTGGAAGGTTTTCAAGCCCTTCACAGCAGAACTACTTTCCTGCTTGCCTTTCACATGGGTCAAGTTGCTCAGCATCCTTCAGATTTATGGAGACAGTAAAACGTTGCTGCAAACCTCATCTTCTGCTCTACTCTTTTGACTTAGCCTCCCTTCCAAACACTAGTTTTGCTTCCCGCTTTCAAAGCCCTGCACAGACTTGGGAAGTCGGATCTCCCTCTCAGTCCAGGAAGCCACTTCCCCATGTACCACTCCAACAAATTATTTTGTATTTTCCCCCATGCCAGTCGTTACACTTGCAAGGAGCTCCCAGCAGGATTTATGTCCCCCCTTTCAGCAGCGCGGTGGGTGGGATGAAGGGGAGCCATTCTCCTGGGTGCCATTAAAAACAGTTGGGGATCCCCAGGCTGTAAGTCATTCTCATGTTGTTACGAAAACAATGGGTTCCATAACTTTTTCAGCCTTTTACTGAGAAAAGAGGTGCAACAGATTCACCTGAAGGCATCTGCCGTTTCCAGATCAGGAGACACTGGAGGAGACCAAGGCTGTGAGGAAATCCTCCTGGCTTACCAAAACAGACCGGGGCAGGTTCATGCTGTACTTGTTTGTTGGGATTCTCTTCCTGCGCATCTACTGCAGAGAGTAACCTTGGCTGAAAAAGGGAGACAGATGCGCTCCCATAGCTCCATATATTTTATCCGTTTGGTCAGGGATGTTAGGGTAAGAGCCAAAGGACCCACTGGGACTAATGGGCTCACATATATTCTTTATTACTCTCTAGGATTAGACACCTGATACTACAGCCACTTACCACTCATGCACACAGTTTAGCTTTGATGTCTGTTGACCTCGGTGGTAGCTTACCAGCTAACTTGTTCCAACGCTTCTGAAAACCCCACAGACACCCACGTCTGCAGCCTGTAGGCACATAAACACATTTGACAGTCTGGATCCGAGTTTAACCACCTCAGTGGACCTTATATTTTACCACTTTTTACACACTGAAGAGCTGAATAATTACCGCCAAGCAGTTATCTGTTCTTTTTTAACAACACAGCTCTTGCATCAGAGGGCACTATTAATCCTTCTGTCTCTTCTTCCTCTGACGTACTTTACTATCCACAATTGCAAAGTCCTGTAAACAGCCAGAATTTGCTGGGGGAAAATTAAAAAATAAAAGCGGTGTTGAAGCAGAAGTGTTAAAAGAGGGGCAAATAAAATTGCAAGGATAATTACCTTGAACTATTTTAACCCATTTTAAAAGGTAATAAATAGGGCTATTCACATGTATCCCCCAAGGACAGTATTCTTCTATAGTGATGAAAGGTAGAATATAAACCAGTGCTGCTAATGTTATTATGATAATCCTATGTACTGCAGCAGTCGCTTGCACTTAACTCTTTGTGGCGTAAAACATTTTCGGTAATCAAGTTCCTTGATAGTGTTTTCTTTCCAGATTTTTTTTTTTTTTTTTTAGTTTAAGGCGCAACTAACCATTTCTATAAATAGACTGTATCAGTGTACTATTCATGTAGCAATTTTTCCTCTAAAATCTTTTCCACGCAGAAGCTCTGCCTCCAGCGCATACCTATTACCAACCTCAGCAAGTTGTCACATCAGTGCAGGTTTTCTTTCTCAGAATCCATCTGCTCTTTAGATGTGCCCCATTAGAAGAAAAAGCCTTTGCAGGCAAAACCGCAATTCACCTTGGTCCACTTTGCAGATGCTTGACACATGACAGGGCTGTTCTCGGGCAACTAATCTGCAAATAGTCTAATTGAGCACTTTCACGGGGCTGCTTCTAAAGAGCTGCCAGTACTCTGGTACTGTCAGCCGTTAAAGTGATGGATAAGACACTTTATTTTAAAGCTCTGTCCAATATACTCATCACAAAGGAGCCACGCACACGACCGTGCCTGTGTTGACACCGCTGTGCCAGAGCTGACGCTGAGCCAACACCGTGAGCCCTGGGGGTCTCCAGCTGTGCCTCCCACCGTGATCCCTTGCCGTGGGAGAGGAAGGGAAAGCGTGCCTCTGCTCTGCTCCTGCCTGTCCCCAGCATTGTCCCGAGGAGAAGAGCAATGCCATCACCCATAGCATGCGGGGAGGAGATGGAGGCTGCCGGCTCTGCCGCGGTTCGGAGGCTCAGAGCCAGCAGAACCGGGGGGCAACACGCACCAGCACCGCAGCCAACAGCACTGACCTGCTCCGAGCCTGAGCCATGACAAATCAGCGTTATTCACGTTTCAAAGTCAACCCTAATCTTTTATTCTGGGCTAGACGACAGTGGTCCCAGGGATAATTAAATTAGTTGCAGAGATTGTGGTCCCAGTGTGTAATTTCAAGTGTCTCCTTGCGCAAATTACCTGCGGGCCATGATTTTGGTTACCGCTGTGGACACTTTGGGTACAGTAAGGCTGCCTGTGCATAGTGATCCTGTAGTTATGTTCATCTAATTTTTGGTTCGCCTACCCTGTGACTGAGCTGACAGGACTTTATCATGCATCAGCACTGAAGCATGACGCCATTAATCTCGCAGATGTGCCAGCATCACTCAGCCCATTTTGCTAGCAAGTACTGTAAAAAAATATTTCCATGAAGTATTTTAACCCACTCATTACCTGCAAAACTGACTGGGCAGTTGGGACCACAGGGCTGTATTTTGCTACAGCACAGCACAGACCAGGCTCTCCATGCTGCTTGCTGCACCACCAAAGGAGCTAAAAACAGACAACTGTGGAGTTTTTTCCAAACAATCTGAGGAATTCCATGTATTGAATTCCTCCAAAACAATGCTTTGAAGGGTCTCAGCCTCTGTGTTTTGCGTTTATGTTTCGGGGTATGTCCCTGATGGCATTGAAGTAATATGAGGGAACACGGGTGGATGTATTCAAATGTTTGTTGTGACATTTGGCACATTTCAATGAAAAGCAAGGAGAAATGGGCAAACGAGTGACTTCAAAGTGTAGCTGGGCAAGTGCAAGACAAACATAACAGCACGAAACCAGCAAGTAGCCGCACAATGCGTTGTCTGTTCATGGGGGTGAAATGGCACAGAAAGCAGGGAGAAAATAAATGATATGCATATTAAATTATTGCTACAATTATACTGTTAATAATGATGCACAGAGACACTCATCTAATATCTGTCTAAATTTATCCTGTGGGCAAAAGTAGTCTTTCTCCTGCTACACAAATGTGACTAATTAGCGATACAAATGCTTGATTTTCATTTCTTACACACACAAATGTAAATCAAGAGTGACTTCATATAACTAAAGAGTTATGCTAATGCAAACTGGTAAAAGAACAGAAATAAGATCTAGAAAATCTTTTTTTTAATGTTTCTCTATTATTTTTATCTATTTATCTGTTTATTACAAATAAACAGGAGGAAACATGGATTGGAGATCTTGGGTTTTTTGCTCAAAACAAGAACAGAAGGCAAGTTTGCACATGCAAAAAGTATACAGTGGTGAAAGAGGTCTGAGGCTGGACATAAGCGATATGACAACAGCAAAATTTTCATAAATAGACTTGTTTGTTTCTGTTATTTGTACCAGGGATAGAGTTGCTGCAGGGAAGAGCTGGGAATTCAGGGTTGATTGTCTACCATCTACTGGATAGTCTGAGGAAGATGAGAAACAGGCACAACCCTAACGAAGTCAAATACTCCATCTCAGACTGCATCTTAGACAAGGAGGATGAGTTGATGGAGTAGTTCAGTTCTTGCGCCAGAGGGCGGATCCCAACCTAGAATCCAGAACTTGTTCCAACAAAGCTACATCCAGTGGACACCTTGCCAACATGGTATCCCAATACGCTATGTTAGTCCTAACTTTTCTCAGCCACCCCAGGCCGGCAAGAGCACAAATGGGCAATCACAACCAGCCCAAGCATAGGCCAGTAATGTCCAAAAGATGTCATCGATGTATTCCTCTGCTCAGCATCACAACCGTGCAGGTCATTCCTGGAAGGTACTTGTCCAATTTGTTCGTATCTCCAGCGATACTAAATTCACAGCCTCCTCATGCAAGCTGTCCCAGTGCTTTAGTACTACCAGAATTTTTTTCTTAATGCCCAACTTCAGTTATTCACTGCTGCAATTTAAGATTACCGTTTCCTATTCTTCCTCCCATAGACACAGAGAGGTTGTTCCCTGCTGCTTTGCAGCAGCTTTCACAAACCTGAAAACTGCTGTATCCTGCTTCAGCCTTCCTACGCAGGTAATCCCACTTTGTTTAATCCTTTCCACATGGGCCATGGTTTTGCAGACTTCTGCTCATTTTCATTTTTTCCTTGAAACTCTCTGCAACTGGTCCCTATTTTCCTTGATGTATAGTGGCTAAGACCACGTACGCTACTCCAGCTGAGATCTTAGCGATGAGCAGAAAAATAACTTCAGAGCTTTACAGGTTGCATTTCTGTTTGTACCTCCCACCACCATTTTCACTGTGGCATGGGACTGTCGGCACATGTTCAGCACATGAAACACAGCCGGCCCCTAAAGCTCTTCTCCAGTTATTCCTCATCGTATGTTGTAGCTAATTAATTATGCCCACACGCAGTACCTGGTACATCTCCCTGTGAAGAGTATAAGATCACGTTTACCATTTCCCAAGAGCGTTTTGAATTGCAGGCCCAACCTCCAGCACACTGGCAATGCCTCCAGTATAAAACAGGCTGCAAATGCAACAGGCGTATTCTCTGACCCATCATCAGGTTTCCAGGGAGTATATTGATGACTTGGCTGATGGAGTACTGTATACCAACAGAGCTGCTGAAAGATGAGTATTTTTTCTGTACAGAAATGATGACAAATCCAAATGCAGAAGATTTCCTCCTTTTTTTTTAATATTCTCACATTTGACACCTTTTCCACTGCGGTCACCATAGCACTAACATCACATAGCTATTCTTATAGTAACTTGTGTCATATCTAGTGGTATTATCAAGAGTTTTATTTTACACTGACTAGTCTTTCTTAACTATAAAAATAGTTAAAATCTTCTTGCAAAGATTTTTATTATTGGGGTGGCTGAGGAATGCTGAATTCACTGAATTGAATAATATAACTAAGCAGAAATTTCTTAAAATATATTATGGTGCTATAAAGAAAAATGTACACCAAAAAATCCAGCACAGAGCTCATATTAGTCTTACTTACTTTATGCGCAGTCCATTTCTTTTATGGTATATTATAGAAATTGTAAAAATGAAAATTCAATTAACATTCTGAGTAACTTGGCATAACTGAGTTTCAGCCACTCCCTGCCATAACCCAGCTGCAGTCATTTTAGATCCAAAAGTCATCTGTTATAGTCAAGGCTTCCACATATGATAAATTCTGTACTGCTAGCTAAAGGGGAAATAAAGGTAAAAAAGAGAGCTGAGGAAGAAGTTATTTTATAAATTGGAAAATATAACATGTCAGGTACCGAGGTGCGTGAACACAGACTGGTGAGAGGGCAGAGAGCAGTCTTTTTTATGGCAATCCTGCGCTAAGGGCAATGTAGACTTTTAGTTGCTCCGAGGAAAGAAATAGCACATCTGTAATCCCCCACTGGTTGAAAAGCACAGCATACTCACATCTTTATGTCTAATAAGATGAGAGGTGCCACTGACTGAGTTTCACCTACATGATCCAACACATCCAACTACGTTGACGTCACAGTGGTGTGAAATACAGGTACGAGAGAAAACAGGTTTGTGTGGGACGAGAATCAAGAAAATTGACTTGGCATATACAGGGCCCATCACATCTGCAGAGGGAGACGTGGAGGTGGTGATTCTGCTCCGAGCAATGCTGACGGGAGTTTGAAGGGGAGAAAATTTCACACAGAGATCTGTATATTGTCAATAAGATGCCTATATAGAGTGCTTTTAAAAATGCGAAGTTCCCTAAAAGTACAGAAACAACACAAGCCACACAGAAAAGCCCACGCTAAGTGTTTGCAGTACTATAGTACACACCCTCCAAAACCCCACCCCAAGTCTTTTCCAAAACATATCACCACCCGAGCGAGTATATTTTGCAACATACCTTCAGGCTGCAAAACACAGACCTGGGTTAATGGGCCAGGGGATGGGGCAAGCTCTGAAGCCCAGGCGTCTGGACGGAGCCTAACTGGTTCACGGATTAAGCTGAGCACCACTGTAAGTGTAATTGGCCCCACGTCATAAGGAAGAGATGGTGGCTTAATGATGTTCTGGAACTCTGTAAAAATGCTGGATCTCAAAAATACGTGGAACTTACCAAATTTTGTCATGTTCCCTAGCAAAATATAGGTAGATAGGAAAGAAAAAGGATATTCAAATCATGTGACTTTGTAAAAATTAATGCAATTGGAACGCTGCAAAGCAGAGGTGGGACCAGAAATGAGCTTCTGTGCTGATGCTTCTTCCACTGGTGGCGGACTTACCAAGAACGCCTCCACACTACTGTGCTACTGCACATTATGAGGTGAAAAGTGAACCTCTGGCAGATACCCAGAAGCTTCAAGGTATTGGATCTCCTGACCCAGGAGAGACATCCACCTCCAGGAACCGACACTGAGGACTTCCCTCAGCTCCTTCCCCTGAGGGAAAGGGACTCCGTGTCTGATGTGACCAGGTGGGCTACAATGGGATGGAGCTACATCTGTCCTGCTTCTTAATACAAAATGAAAACAGAGGGACAACTCTGCTTTCCCAGAGTCCTTCCAAAGTTCAGTAAATTGTCCATATTGTGTCGTGATCGAGGAATAACAGAAAAATATTCTGCCATTCCCCGAGGCACCACCTGTCCAAAGCCCAGGACAGTATTCCCAGCGAGGGTGACCAACACATAGCTGATGCAAGGATGAGACCTCAGCTTGAAGGAGCAAGGGTAGAGGCAGCTCAGAGGTCTTCAAAACAGGACTGAATTTCTTTAAAATTTTATTAAATATTCTACACATTTTTACTTGTAATCTTCAGTGTTTGAGGACCTGCTGCTATTGCTGTTAGAGCTGTTCTTGCTCTCCCTGGGGCTGTCACAAATGTTTACACTGAATTCACGTGAGTGAAGTCCTACCGCAAGATCTCAACTTTTAAACTTCAGATCATTGTTCTTTTTACATTTTTAATGAAAATTTGTCCTTCTTCAAAATATATTCTCCAATTCTTTAGTAACAGCTGGAATACATGTGGTTGTTATATATACAGAGCACTGGCAGAAAATGATCCTTAAGAGATGGGAAAACATGCTTCTTTCAACAACTTTTGACACAAAAATATCTGTAAAATTACCATTCTTTTCTGCATCAGCTGATTTAACATGTAACAACATTTAAACCTAACTTTACATAACATACTATTAAGTTTCTTAGAATGCTACTTGAAGAAGGCTTCAATAGTCCAGCAACATCCTGCTGGCAATATTTTGGGAACTTATGCTAAAACTGTTTAGAGCACATCAAACTAAATCAGCAGACACTATTTCATAGGACACCTATCAAGCAGAACAGGGAGGTTTTCTTACAAAAACTATTATTTTTGGCAATCAGAAAATCCCCCAGCGGGAGGTGGCACATTGATCAAATGCAGTCATTTAAGATTAGTTTGTAATCTTTGACATCTAAAGTAGTACAGTGAGTCAAGTGTCAACCACCGAACTCTTAAGCGTAATGTTTCCCCTAATCCATACCATCATCTCCTCTCATTTTGCTGGGCACTCTGAATCCACCTCCAAGACTTTAACTTAAACAAATGTCATAGATTTGCTAGACTAACCTTGGAGAATTTACAAACAATGAGTAACTAATATAGACTGCAAAATACTTGTAAAAAAGTGTTATTGAGAGCAGGCTCTCCATCGCTTCCTCACTCTAATTCTGAAGGGATGCTACTGGATGCAGTGAGGCGGCTTCAAATTTATATCACCGTAAGAGAAATAAGAACAGAGCCCCAGATGCTTTGCAATAGTAGGTCCCAGTTTGAGAGACTGCAAATAGTCCTCCATCCTGCTTTTATATGGCTTCAGCGTTGCAGGAAATTTAATGCTGCACCGTTCACCCAGCTGAATTCTTGGTGTGAAACTCAGAAGTTGATCTGATACTCTTAATAATTTGACTGGAGCATGGTTTTCCCTGCTTCAGCTTTTTTACCAATAGTCAAAATCAGCCATGAAAAAGATATTATGATTACAATTGTTTTTACTTATCAGTGGTCAGCAGTGTCTTCTACACTGAATGAAAGAGAATGATTCTCTATTAGAAAGAATACATGGTTTAAACTGGGGCTGCAAGGTTCAGATATGCTATTACACTGGAAAGCCAGGAACATTTGAAAATAAATTCTTATTAAACACGTGGATTATTACGAAAAGCACTGTTTTTCAGCACTTGGTTTTAAGATGGGATATTCGTGCGATGATACACAGAACTGCACTTACCCAGCGTTGTTTTCAGATTGCCTTCTACTCAATATTTTCTACAAAGAATTAAACATGAAGAGGAAGTTGCAGCACCGCGAGTTCCCAAGTTCTCCTATATCTCCTGGCTAAAATGAGATAATGCATCAGCATTTCTTGCCTGAAGAGCAGGTGCTGACAGAGCACTTGTTGCATCCCCTCCCTCATTAAACCTCTCACTCTTTGAATCTGCTGTGAAACCAGATGATGTTTCACCAGATCTGTGTGAAACCTCACCTCTTTCCAGAGCGTGAGCTCAGATGGTCCCTGTAGTGCAACACCAGCTGCAGACCTACTTACTGTCCAGGTGGACTGACACCCAGATCTTCGGACATGGTTAGGCCCTCAGGGCTCTTCAGTTGCAAACCTCCCAGCTCTTTAAAGTCTGCTTTTTCCAAAGCCCCAAGATGGGGTTCCTTCAGTGATGGTTTTGTCTAGCCATTTTGAGATGAGTAATTTTGAAAATGTTGCCTGGAGCATACACCTCTGAACGTGTTGAACACCCTCCACGCCTACGAATGCCTATGGGAAATGAGAGGTATTTCTTACTTTTTTACTCCTTTCTTTAAATGAAACTGAGAAGATCTTTCCACAGAAACTGTCATAATCACTCGTGCTCAACAGATATTATTATGTATAATTAGAACAAAGCTGGTTGATAATGACATCATGATGAATTCACTCCAAGATGCAGCTGTGCAGTATCTGAAGAAATCAGTAAAATATCGCTAAAGGAAATAAATGCCACAGATGCAATTAAACAGTTCACACCCATTCATTCATCCCGTTAGAGTGCCCAACAAGCATCCATTCATGTTGATGAGAGAGAAAAGTATCAGTTACTCTGGCCATATTTCACAATTCTATGCATTGCAATCTTTAAAAAATTTAAATAGAAGTACCTGGCTGTGCAAATCCCCCCATAAATGACAGTCTGTCATGGAAGTGCTGTTTAATATGACCAGTGCTGTTTAATATTTTCATCAATGACATAGCGAGATCGAGTGCACCCTCACCAAGTTTGCAGATGACACCAAGCTGAGTGGGGCAGTTGACACGCCTGAGGGATGGGATGTCATCCAGAGGGACCTGGACAGGCTGGAGAGGAGGGCCTGTGCAAACCTCATGAGGTTCAACAAGGCCAAGTGCAAGGTCCTGCACCTGAGTCGGGGCAATCCGCGATATCAGTACAGGCTGGGGGATGAGTGGGTTGAGAGCAGCCCTGCAGAGAAGGACTTGGGGGTACTGATGGAAGAAAAGCTGGACATGAGCCAGCAGTGTGCGCTTGCAGCCCAGAAGGCCAACCCTATCCTGGGCTGCATCCCCAGCAGCGTGGCCAGCAGGTCGAGGGAGG
>VYZW01049203.1:1402-23993 GCA_013401315.1 Balaeniceps rex
AGACACTGGAGTGCTCCAATAAAAAAATTAATTGGATTTGCTACTTCACCTAATTTCATCCCATTTCAGTAGCGTATTGTCAGAGTACTTCACTTTTTGATATATAAACCACTTAGCTAAATTTGAAAGTCTTAATACCCTGAAGACCATCCATTCAACACATTACTCACACTCAGATATGCAGCAGAGAAGCAATTCTAGCCTGACACAGACTACCCGATACAGAACCGCCAATCTGAAATGTACTGCTAATATGCATACGCCCACGATATTTAAATATGCAAGATACAGAATAGTTTCAGGCAGAAAGTACAGAGTACTAGGAAAACAGAAAGAAATGCTGTGTAATTCTCTTTACATTTATATTAACAAAGGTCAGCTAAGAAGATTGCCTAGGTCTGTCTCCCCATATTTACAGCTGATTACAAGGCAAAACAAAAAGTTAGTAACTTGTACTTTTGAGTTTGAAATTTAGCATTCTCAACTCCAGCCAGACAGGCCTGAATAGGGGTCATCATTTTCCTACTGTTAACGTGACTGGAGCAAGCGCCTTATGCAGTCCCAGCTGCACCCAAAGCCTGGAAGCAAGGTGAACAGGACCTCTAACACAAGAGTGTGGTCACTGACCTTAAGCAAAACTGCTTCTATACAGACTCTAGTGCTTTGGTTTAAAATAAATTAGTCAGATGAGTGTCTACTTCAGAGAAACATCAACTAAAATGTTAAATTGATCTTGAATCAAAAACAGAAGTCATGCATACATACACTTTATAGCAGCTTGGCACACTGCCCAAACAGTATAAACTCTATGTAAAAGCATGGGAAGATTCAAGGGATTTTGTACAGGCAGTGCAGGAAATTTTCACCACAGCTGTGTTTGAGCCTTAAGATACATAAATTACAGTATCTTCAAGGACCAATTCCCAAAGCAGTACTGGGCTCGTCCCTAGGGAAAGCAGCCTGCCCCAGCAGAGCACCTCAAGTTACACACATGTCTGTCGGATTCCCTCTTTGCTACAGCTCATCAAGAGCAAGTGAGTAACTTGATGAATGATATTTGCATTCTCTTAAGGAAACTGTAAAGAACTTTTGGCCCTGCTGCCATCACTTGGAACCTGCAGTTGAACTAGAAAGTGTAAGAGAGCAAGCATGGAAATCAATCTGCATGTGTGTCTACCTAGTTTTAACAGCAGGCTTAGCTCTACGCTAGGTCTGTGTGAAAGATTTGCTGATCAGGACAGATTTAAGCCAAGCTGTTCATCCTGTGACTGGCAACAATGCAACTAAAGGCTCAACTGAAACGTACCACACAACCCAGGGAAGTGGTTGAGTCACCAACCCTGGAGCTATTTAAAAAAAAAAAGACGTGTAGGTGTGGTGCTTAGGGACATGGTTTATTGGTGGACTTGGCAGTGTTAGGTTAATGGTTGGACTTGAAAGGTCTTTTCCAACCTAAATGATTCTATGATTCTCTGCAACCCAAGCAGATTTCACAGTTTTCTAGACTTTCTATACCAACACCAAGAAAGATTTTTATTTCCCCATCTTTATTAATTCCACAAACTTCTATTATAACTGCTCCCTTTGGAAAAAAATGGAAAAATTAGCATTCACACTTCTATCACATCGCATTGGCATAATGTTATTGAATATGTATGCTCGTATTGTCACGTTTTTGGGGAAAAGGAAACATGATAGATAGGGGACATTATTTTATAATGCAAAGAACCAGGCAGCGAGCCAAATGAAGACATTACATAGGCAACCACATGCAGAATGGATCTGACCATCTATAGCAGAGTAAGAGGGGTATAGCTGAGAGGCAGGCAACTCACATGCCTCATATGAGATAACTGTAGCAAAATGCTTCAAATGATCCACTTTAAACCAACAGAGCAAGAAGCACACACCCAATTCTTTATTTGTAAGGCCAGAGCCATTCATCTCCATTTAGCTACAAGAATGTGCTGCCTATCATTGTCTTATCTCTAAATGTCAGCAGGCAGAACTTCAGATGATGCAAAACACTTCAGAAAAAAAGCAAATAACAAACCACGCCTTTGTCAAATAAAATAGACACATCAGCTCTTGTTCTGCCAGTTTGCAATTCAGATTCATGAGAAGACTAGTGTTACAAAGGCAGACAAAAATTTTTAAAACTTGCATTGGCAGTTGAATGTTGTGTTACCTTGAAGGTAACGCCTGGCTTCTGCAAAGCTGGAGCTGCAGTGCTTCCCTGCAGATCGCAAGCCTGACTTGAATCCTTGCCATCCAAACGAGCAGAACCACCACACAAACAGTGAGCTCCCAGTATCATGGTGGTGCAAGAAACTGTGCATGTGAAGCTTCAACAAAACCACCAACTGAAGAATTGTCAATTTGAAATTATGAGAAGTCCTGTAAACCAAAATTTGTCCCCAAGCTCAAGATTCAAGTGTCTGCAGCAAGTACTTTGCACAGCTCTATTCATCTCCAGACTGAATCATGTATTTTATGACTGTGTACTGCCTCAAGAGTTTTCTCATTGAACCGGTGCTTTATTTTGAAGAAAAATTTGTGACTGGAACGTGTGCTCTTCCAGTAGCACATACAAAATCTCTATTTCGCTTCTCATCCACTTCAGAGACACTTGACGGACAAGCTTCAGACTTTTTGTACACGACTACTGTGCTTCCTTTCCCTTCTTAGAGCGCTTCCCTCCACAATTCTGCATCTTCATTATGCCACACATTATAAGAGACCACAGACCTTCAGCAAGAAAACAACAGGAAACAAATGGTCCAACAGCATTTGAGAGAAAAATCAAGCCATATAGATGAAAAGATGCACTATCCATTTGTCCATTAAGTTTGTTCAATCTCATCTGTAACACTAAATAGTTTTAAAGTTTTAAGGATAGAGCACATGGAATGGCGTACTTGGCAGCCAGAAGCAAGATTTACTTCTTTATTCAAATAGCAAAGCCATTAATATTTTCCCCCCACTTGGTTGTCCCAGCCTCTCCTCCCAATCATACAACACTGTCTCTCCCTATATTAGTACAACAGGGAGCAAGATTAATCTGTATTCTTAGGCTTCTTAGCACCCGTTTATTATAAACGAAGAGCCAGGTTCTTTTGGGCAGAACCACAACCTCTGGCAATCACAGGAAGTTTCTGAGATTTGGTAACACAGTAACTTCAGATCAGAAATGCTATTTCTGACATGTAAAATTAACATCCATCTGCAGCAGTTAGCAATGGCCACTTGCATCTTGGATGTTTCATTGCAAAGCTTTATATGTGCCAGAACCATAAAACAAATGCCTGCAAAAGAGAAGTGTGGAGAACCAGGCACATGGCAACTCCCTGCAACAGTGCAAACGGCAGCAGATCCAAACCACATGAATAGTAGCACCATCTGAAAGAGAGGACTACAAAAGTTGCCTTAGTATCCCCAAGAAGTTTATTTCATATTTTCAGTAAAAGTAGCCAAGAGATAAGACCTCACAATTGTGCAATATCTCCTTCGTACAAAATTTATTTTTTTCTTATTCTAATTAAAAAACAATTCATCATCCAATTCAGTCCTTATGGCTAAACTGCTTAGAGAAAGACATTTTCAACTTACATTCCCCTAAAAGTTTCCATAACCATAGCTCTAAGAAGATAAACCATAATGTATCTTTTTTTGAATCCTGAATTAAATTGTTTTGAAACAAAAAAGTTATCTTCATAAAATTGTCTAAGTCACTCACTGGTCTAGTTACGATTTATGAAAGGCCATTAGACTGTCTGACATTCTGAAACATAGATCACTAGGACAGTAAACTAGCAGCATTTTAATAGATGGGGGGGGATGTGAAAAGGGGATAATTACCAGAAAACATCAAACATTTAGCATGGTGTTATGTCACAGCACATAACACTTTATTGCTGTAACTTTACATTTCATATTGCAAGATCTATTTGTATATGTTCTGTTGATTGGTAAGTCTAGTGCAGACACAAAGGCTCATTTCCTTCTCCATATAATATTTTTTCAAAAATTTTTATCTAATAATTAATTCATGGTTTTGGCAGATTCTCAATATTGGAAATTCTTCTAACCAAACATGCTTTCAAGTTTATGACCAAGCGTCTCTTGGTGTTACAATTCTGTAACGAGACTAACGGTACAGGATGTTAAGCCACATTTCATTATTTTTGTTCTTAGGCAAGTTGAAACAAGGAGGTAGACCAAAAAAGCATGCTTTAAGCTACATTTAAGTGGGTATGGTTGAATACATATGTAAAGCATTCAGATACCTGCCAGGAAGTAAGTCCTATCCTCTAATGCTGCAACCACTACAGTGTCAGCCAGCAGGCAAGCATATGACTCGTGGCAAGTTAGGCCCTGCCCCAAATAATTGATAGAAATGTCTACCTACTATTAAGTATTTTTAGGGATCACCAAAACCTGAAAACCAAATCACATTCACTCCATCTGTCCATAAAACACAATAGTCTTTTTTATCCCAACCTCCAAAACATTGTAAAGGTCATTTATTAATAAAAAGTAGCATGAAGGGATTTTGAAGAAAATACTGTTTATCAAATGCAACACAGCAAATGGAGGGGAGAGAGCAGGGTTAGGCATTTGGTTGGCTGTACAGGATACATGCAAGCCTCTCCAGACCACTGAAAAAGGCTCATGAACAGCAATTTTCAAAGGGCCGAGGCAGGCATGGGCTGAGTCAGCTCTGCACCTGCTGTTTTGTAGCAGGACTGAGCTGGATCACATCCAGCATGGTTGCAAAGAGGCTCCAAAACAATTTGGAGCACAATTAATTTAGAGGAGTAGTTTTGTACCTCCCAAGAAATATGCAGCTCTTGCAATTTCTACTTACATAATTAAACAGGTAACTAGAAATAATTTACGCACTAGCTTGCATCTTAATAAAAAGGGAAACAGGTGACAAACAGGACATCCATACCTGGTCCAGGCTCCCAGAACCAAGGTGTTTACCTTCAAACCACAAAGTTTAGTCTTTGTGGCTGGAGATTTTAAGGAAACCCAAGTTCAGAACCCGACTGTTAATGGATTTGAACTCCTTTAGGAAAGCCCATCCCCAAACACATCATCATTGCTAACCCTCACACGTGTTTCCAGCTACCAAGAGCGGAAGGCAGTGTCCAGCAACCATCCTCCCCACGCCCTGCGCAGCCACATGGTCGCTGCCAAAGGCAGGTTCTGGGATCATAATGCATATTTAAATCATTAAACAAAAAGGTATTTTGGTAGAAAGGGTCATACAGAATAACCCAGCAAAACGGACAATTTGACAGCAAGCCAACTTGGTTTTGCAAGGCAAATCAAGGAGCTTGGCAGCACGCACAATTACACTTCAAAGCAAGAAATTGAGGAGTCCAAACTGTGCAGGGTGCAAGCTGCAGGACACTTCACATTCCTCTCAAACTCTGCAACATGCAGGGCACAGACTACACTGAGCTGGGCACACCTGGTTCCTCTGCCTAGACTGCCTGTTCCCAAACTGCAAAGCAACATGCATTAAAAACACAGCAACTGGGACTCCACAAAAACATTTACACATGTCCACATGGCCAAAAGATTCAAACCCTACTTAACTTTCTGAGCCAATCTGTGCCTCGATCATACTGTGAATCAAAATTCGCAGTACTTGCATCAAAATAGCCTATGAAAATCTTAAGTTCAGCTATATCCATTTAACAGTGGCAACAGAAAGCTGATTAGCAGGTGTGTATTTAAACAGATTATTTTCAGCTGAAGCTACCATTACAAGAATGCTTTTCTCACACCTTGTCAGCAAATGAAGCCTGGCTGGCTTCATTTATTTATTTAACTTTTTAAAAAAAAAAAAAAAAAACAAAACCAAATCTTTTTAAAGCTAGATAGAATCGAAGGCCTGTGTAGTTTTTCATTTCTGTGATTAAATCCACTTCCTTTACATGCTGAGGACTACAGACAGGCTAGATGTGTGACATGGTTAAGACAAAGGAGCTGCATGAAGAGAAAAGCTTCACTGAAACCATGGTCTGGAAACCTTACAAAGGGAAGCGAGCCCGAGGCTGCCATTCAGATGCTCCTGCAGAGCTGACCCAGTAAGATCAGCTCCGCAAGGGGAACGGCTGTCGACCTCATCCAGCAGCATGCCAGCCAGCATCGCTGGCTGACAGCTCTGAGCACTCGGGCATCACAGATCCATCAAGCTCAGTTGCATCTGATGTTTTTTCTAGTTATCAACCTACTGAATGACATATTCTTTCAATGGGAGTCTCACATATGAGCTCAGCAGGCTGTTAATCAAAGCAGGAAGGTAACAAGTTTATGGGAAGCTCATTTAAGAGTGAGGCACTCTTAGAAAAGAACTAAGCTTTAAAAAAAAACAAAAAACAAACAATCCACACAAAAAACAAACCCAAAAAGTTTATAACACAGCTTTGTAGGAATGCAAGAAGCCCATTTCCACACTAAGACTCTAGTATTGTTGTTGTCACTTTAGGGTGACAGAAGTGCTGGCTGCAGCTGATGGGGGACACAACCCTCCACCCTGCTCCTTCCCCTTTCTCTGCTCCAGCACTGGTGTGCTCCTTCAGCCACATGCTGAGTCAGGCCAGGCAGCTTTGGCAAAACAGCACTTCAAGCCACTAGTTTTCAGCTGGCTTAGGTCCCCAGGCAGCTCACCGCAGGGCTCAGCACATGGCTGCCCAGGCAGTGGTGCTGGCACAAAGCAGGACAGAGGGACACAAAGGCAGAGGAAGGCCAGGCTCTTTCAAAGCCCACTGAGACCCGCCTGAAACAATTGCAAAACTGCAATCCAGGTGCTTCAAGGTTGAAAGATACAGCTTGACGGATGCCAGACTGCACCAAGCTCTAGAAAAGCCTCAGCTTTTTAGTACTAAGCTTCCAAGAAAGAAAGTGCTACACATTTCTGCAGTCTTTGGTACTCTCATCTATCTATTTAAGGCTTTCTCTACTTGTGATACTCCCCATTCACACATTTGCAATTTTATGCAGCATCAAATAAGTTCCCAGAAAGCTGCATTTTAACATAACCCTCTAAATTGGACAACACTAATAGTGACAAGTGGAGAAGCTGTGCTCTGTTGCTTCAGCTGGGGGGGACAGGGAGACGCCTCCCTCCCCACCAAGCTTCCAACTCTGAGTAGTTGCCAGACAATGCCCGCCTTATTTATCAGCACTAAAAATTAAATCTGAACATTAAATGCACCACCTCCCTGTAACAAGGCCTACAGTCACACTCAAGTTTGCTTGAGACTATACTCAACTTTCCAAGAATGTGAAAATAAACATTTCCAACTTTTCAGTAATAAGCGACATATCTGAAACTGCTCCACATGTATTACTTCTGCTTTCAAAGGTTTTTTTTTTTCTTTCTTTTTTAAAGGGGCTTCATCATAACAGAATTGTGCTTTTATGAAATGCTAGCTTCAAGTGCTATCATTTTCAATCTAATGACTATTTGCACCCCACAAGATGATTCTGCTTTGAGTTCAAATAAATTATATGAAGTTACCATTAAATGCAGTTAAATCAAGCTTTAAAGTTGGCAAAACCAGCCCCTGCACATTATAGCTCTATTTCATATTACAGCTTTCCACCAGGATGAGTTCAAAGATTTAATCTCATTAGCCTGATAGCACTTCCTTCTGTTAATTTTACACTCATTCACCTACAAGCCACTAAGGCAAAAATGCAGATTTTGCGCAGTGTATTTTACAGGTTTATGGATTTTTGCCAGCAAATCTCTAGAATACAGCGTACAAATAAGTTACGGATAAAACACAAGTATATATACCATCAGCCATCCTCCCCTTTTTAAGAAAGTGAGTGCTTTGGTCATCAGACACATGTTTTGCAAGGAGGCCCCGCTAGGCACAGTCAGATCAGTGCCAGGAATTTGGTGAACCCAGGGTCATGCTGTCAGGGCTCCAGAGAAATGCAGCGATTAAAGCATCTGAGCAGAATTCAGTCAGGGAATTAAATGACTGCCATTACAATACCAGGGCATCTGTCTTTGCGCAGATCTGTTTTGCTGCATTTCTGTTCTCAGGAAGAACACAAAAATAAATTCTTACCTAGTTCTCCTCGAAGGTTAACTAGTTCTTGAGACAACTCTTTGTGCTGTTTCAGCGCTTCCTCCCTCTGCAGAGAGAAAAAAACCAAACAAACCCAAATATTTGGTTACTAGTGATCTGGACAGGGCACCTTCCAATAATGAACTTACATGTGGTCTGTAGGAAAACAAGAGGCAGGAGCAAGAAGCCAAGATATGAATCATTTAGGATAACAGTTCTGCTATTACAAAATACACAGATGTTATTCTGTTGTTAAGGAAGTTATACTTTAAAACAAAGAATAGCTTTTTCCAGGATAACACTACAATTAAAATCCTACTTTGCAGCAATTAATCATATATTTTTATGATGGGTGTAGCAACATAAGCCTCCAGAACAAATCAACTGTTAGCTGTCAGGGGCACAAAAGTACGGTATATATGTGAAAGAGGCATGCATTAAATATTTATCTTAAGCTTACTTAAACACAGAACCAGAAACTTTGCTAAATGCTCAGTCTTCCATGAAGGAAAGGCACAGCCCTGTTCAAAGTTGAATACAACTCACACCACTGCTTTCAGTTCTTAAAATTAAGATAGATGATGTTTCTTACAAGGAGAGAATCATAACAAATCTGTGCTCAAAACAAGTAGAAGCACCCATCTCCCTACTTTGCCTAGGAGCTGCGCCTCAGCCAGGGGAAGGCAGCCAGCCAGGCCCCTCTGCCCCTAGACCCACACCCTGGGGAGAAGTGCAGGTATGGCCATGGCCATGGCCAAGCCGCTCCACGGCTCGGTGGCAGGTGCCTGGCACCCATGGCTGTGCTGAAGACGTGACAAGGTCCAGGCTTCCCACTGCTGGGGTGCTTTCACCTTGCTCACAGCCAAGCTCCCGTCCAGCTCCCTGCCGTCGGAAAAGCTCTGCGAAACAAATACTAATTACCCTTGCTGCAGCACACTGAGAATAGAGGCACAGTTTGCTGCTAGAGCAGCCCATCTTCCAGCTCCAGCAGCCCCCCGCTCGGCCCCCTGGCACTCATAGGCGACACGCAGGTGGTGGCACCACCAGCCAGGCTGGTCTGGCCCTGGCCGAGCTGCAACGCTGGACCTTGCCTCCGCAGGTTATCCTACTTCCGCGCCGATCGCTCCCGACAGCGGCAGATACTGCAGCTTCTGCAATTGGCACAAGCAGCCAGCGATTACTTAAAGCCACAGCCCTTCTTTTATGAAAGGCGAGCCCCAGACATTAGACCGATCGATCTCCGCTTGCTCAAACGGCAGCCGGGATCGCGAAGGGAATGCTGCCCTTCTCTGTGGATAATGGAGCTTATTTTTAGCTGTTTCGAGCTTGCGATACACTGCTTTCACACTTAATTTGTTGATGCAAAAATAAGCCACGAGAGGCCTGAGCTGAATGGGAGAGCCGCAGATACAGCAGCTTTGCTGCTGTCAATGCCCAGGCTTATGTTCATAGCCCCTGCGCACGCGAAGAGCTTGAAACTCATTTTGCATGCTTTTCCTTCAGCTAGGATATATTAGAAAAAAATAGTAATAAAGCACTGGCCCAAAAATCACTTCGACTTTTTCCACTAGCTACTACACAACTGATCACAGTAGATGAGTTCACACACTGGCAGGGCCACACCTGCACCTGGTTTTCCCTGGGGAAAACCTCACCTTTACAGCAGGTTCCCCATTTGCCCCAGTTGCTCTCGCCGCAGCCTGACCCCAGGCTAACATCAGCACTTGCTCACCAGGTCGCCCAGTTAAGAGCACCCTGTCCTGGAGGTAGGGAATACTCACTGCATGCCTGCAGAACAAATAAAGCAGTAAAATACACCGTTCTTAATTAAAAATAGAGGGAATGAGCACCCAAGAAACCAGTCATGTATTAAGGTCTGACACAAGACTAATCAAAATGAGTATTTTTTTATGCTATGCATTCTCATCTGCTGCAAGTTATAGGAAATTATTCTGCAGCTGAAAAGGCTAGTTAGAAGAAAGAGCCAGCCCTTTACAAGAAATATTTCTATTTTTGACCTTGTATGGCAAAGATGCCCTTATAATCACTACAGTTTAAGCAGTCTTAACAGTTATTTGGACACTGACACACTGGTAGGGGTATTAAGTAGCTGTGTTGCAGTTTTGCATTAAGCACTTAGAAGCTTTTTACGGTGACAGCGGGCTAAGATTGAAAACCACGCCTCGCCCTCCGCAGTAAATTCTCAGGAGAGCAGAGAGCTCAGTTATTGAAAGGACTCGCCCTGCTCTTCCCTGCTCAGGAAAGAGAGATGAGTCATCTCGCTCCTGCTCAACACCAGTTCCTGCTACGGACACAGCATCCAGCGATGAAAACGTGAATGCTGCAGTGGGGTATTTGAGCCACATCCTAGCACACTGGGACACAACCACGTAGTGGACTTGCAAGCAAGTTAACTATCAAAGCACTTTTGTTTTCATGCTGCAGGCTCCTGATGCGATTTTCCAAAGCTTTTACCGTAACCTTGTCCGTTACTAAATTAGTGTACAAATACACTTAGTTTTTTTTTTTTTTTCAAATGTGCCCCCTCCCCTTGGTTTGCATATTCATTCTTTATTCTAATTCTCAAAAAGTCATCCTTGAACCTCATTTCTTCCAGCCCACTCTGTTAGTAAAACATCTCAAATTTTTCTCCCTCAGCCTAGTGGCTGGACCACGCGGCAGACCCTTTGGAAACACTAATGGTTTTGGTTAGTGTTTCCAAAAGGCCTGCTTTATGGTCCACAGGTTTTGTATTTGTTTTTAGTTAAGGCAATTTGATGAGAAAAGGGCATGAGAGATCAGAATATACTAACGACTGACAGAGGCTGAGACTAAAAACCCAAAATAAAGTAGAATAACACTGCCTTACTAATTTCGTTTTTTAATGTTTCTTGCTTTCTGCTGCTCTTAAGCCCTTTTGCTTTTTACTGGTGCTTTTTAACCTTGTTCCTCAACCTCCAGCTTGTCCATTCATAGTTTCGCAAATAAAGAAATCCAGACAGACTGACTTGTATCATCACCTCCTGTTAAAGAATATATTCAGAAAAAGCTAGCCAGAGAGTCATAGAGACTGCCAGCTTAAAATAAGAAGAATAAGTTGCTCACATGGTTAAGCAGCCACATGAAGTAATCAGACTGATTAGCAGTTAATTTAGCACACCTTCCTCTAAGTTCTGAGAGAACTGAAGCTCCATGTACAAGGGTCTCTCCCCCAAGAAAACATGGAAGTTTCCAAGACCTGAAACCTAAGTGCAGTGAAATAGCAAAGACCACTTGAATAATCCAGTAAGGGCCATCTTCAGTATTTAATTTAAAGACAGGTATGCACATGCTTTGGGCTGGAATATCGAGCAACCTTCTAGTTTATGCTTTACAAGATTCTAGTTGAAAAATCAATACCAGAAATTAAAAGAGCAGAACCAAGTGGGAGCATACAGGATCGAGCAATTTTGGCATTGTTCATTTGTCCAGACAAATCTGGCAATAGGGATCATCCTCGCTTAGTTGTCAGAGACACAAGGAGGGTATTTATACCAATTTAAAGCTGTTTCTAGCATAAACTCATAAATTGTGCTAAGGTCATACAGGATGACTGGGTACGTATTTTTCTTATTTTAAAAGAATCTATTGTAGGTGCACAAGAAATCCAGTTGAGCTTTAGCCAAAACATTCTCCCTACCATAAACATGGAAGCTGAAGGAAGGAACAAGAACAGAGTTTGACGCTTTGCCACAGGCAATATCAGGGCGGTGCACCTCTGCCATCGGATGCTACAAAAAAATTTCTGGGCATAAAGGAGGAGACTTGGACATTTCTTGTTCTGTGAAAGATTAGGCAGTTAAAAATTCTTCACGTGTTTTGAAATTTGACAAGTTGAGTTTGGGGGGATGTGTGCTCCATAGCAAGGACTTAGGAAGGTGATGTATGCCCCACTACAACTGGATGGAAAAAAAAAAAAAAGGTCCAAGGTAGGGGAGGTCCAAGGTTGGAGAACATGACAGTCTCAAGATGACAAAAATGACCAAATCAGGAATGGAACAAATGACAAAGTTTCTTATTCATGTTTGTGATACTGGCAGTTACGCAGCCCAGTTACAGGCTTAACAGTATTTTTCCTGGCAATCAGCTATTTTGGCTACGACTTGAGATTCAAACAGGCCAGCCTTGGGTCATTTTAGATACAAACAAGGGTGAAGATGCATCAACATCTGAACAGTTTCCATTGCTCCGCTTTAAAAGCGGTAAGCTCTACAAAAGTCCACATCCCAGAATGAATAAAAAAGGTATTTATACCAACCCTGCAAGCAGCGTACCTATACCAAATCTTCACTTGAGACAGTCATGAGATACCTTCCAAGAGCTCAGGTTATAAGCAGTTCTCAGGCTGGAATGAGTGGGTATTCCTCAAGCATCCCACAGCTCCTTTGCAGACCCCAAATCCAGGAGCATGCAGTTTTATGGCAAACTGGCAACTCTTGTTTCCTAGAAAGAATGTGCAACTAGCCACACTAACCATTTCAGGTTTCCCAGCACAGTCCTGCTGCTGGCCAGGTGAGGTGGCCCTGGTGTGGGAGCCCTGTGCTCCATCTGCAAGTCAAGGCTTTGAGAGCCACAGATAGGCTGCGCCTGGCCAAAAAGCCCTGCTCACCTTCTGCAAGTTTTTCCTCCATGTTAAGAGCTACAAGTCCTTCAACAGCTACTCAACGTAAAAGAGCAAGCCATGGCAGAAAATGGGTTTCAAGTATGCATGTCCAAATAAGCTAACACTGCCCATCTGGTAGTAATTATCCACACATAACAGTTGTTCACATTTTAAACAACACTCTCCTTCTGGAAACAAAACATGTACTCTTTTGGAGTTGAACTGAAGAGAGAATAATTCACAAAAACCAATACTGAAAAGTTCACATTTATATACCAAAATATGGGGGGGGTTGTTTGTTTTTTTTAATTTCAAGCAGCTATGTTATACCAGTATCTGTGTGACAAGCTACTTATCACAGTTGCCTAGCCTACCCCATGCAACGTATCACCTCCTCCAGGAGCTCTGCGGCATTTCAAACTTCTTAGCAAGCTTCTGTCACTTAACAAAACCCTCTCACTCAATTTTTCATCCTCAGATTAATGTTTCCAGATCTTCCTCAAAATTGAACTCGTGTGAAGCCTTCTATCCATTAACAGGTTCAGAAAAAGCATTATCCACTGCCTGAACCAAAAACTACAAAGGAGCGGACACAACCCACTTCTAGGTCCTGAAATATCCCAGGGAATCAGGTTGTGTCATGGGACTTTTCCCATGACACAAACATATAGCGAGCATACCGGAACGTTCCCCTCTTAATGCTGGGATTCAACATGGTCCCTGCCCAGAGAAGGTGGAGAAAGGCCCAGACGATGCTGGTACCAATCACTCCGCGGGATGCAGGCAGGCAGCTCTGAATCTCACGCAAAGGGCAGCAACTGTACCTGTTACAGGCAGAATTGGCAGGTGGAAACATCTCTAATCTGGAAGGCTGTAGATCAGCCTTCTAGTTGTATCAGCAATACACTTTGTAAACGAGCCATTTCAAGAGTCAAAACTTACAGGAGAATATTAAGTGTTAAATATAAAAACATTGCAATGCTTTTTTAAAAAGCATTTTATTAGACCAGATTAAATAAAATTTGTTCAGAGCACATAAAACATAAATTCATCAGCGCAGCAAAGAATGGAAGCACTTAAGTGTGTTTTATTGTCATATACAGGGCCAAATTAATTTTATTCTAGGAAAGGAAAGCTGATTTTTGAAAGCCATTTGCTGTCAAACCACAAGCACTTACTCCTAAAATCAAACTTAGAGAGAAATACTGAGCATCTTAAAAAAAAAATAGTAATAAGTTATGGTTATTTGCAAGCACTTCTGTAACATGTGCTTAGACCTTATAGGAGATGAACTTGGTTTGTATGGAAGAAAAGATCATCATTTTACTATTTTTTTTAATACTGGTGCAGTCTCAGTTGTCAACAGATCTCAATACTGGATAAGTCTTTCTCATCCGCGGAGATATTCCTCTTACGGACAAAGCATTAGAAATTGGGAGTCTACTCCATCCTTGTGCCACACCAGCCATGAAAAGATGAGCATCATCACTGGCTGTAATGTAGAAATTAAGTCACATCTTTGCATAAATGCCAGTCACTTATGTGTCATCAGCTATAGCCTGGAGGTAATTACGAAGAGGTAACGAAACGGCCATTCATATCTGCTTTGCAGTATGACATTTGCTTTAATTATTTTGGTCCTTATACTACAGTATTTCTACCAGTCCCTGTTCCTCCTTTGCTGGCAAAACCCAATCCTCTAAATAAATCTTCTAATTAGAAGTCAGCAATTTTAGAAACAAACTTTTTTTTTTTTAAACTTGCCTGCCCCCCACCCCACTTAAAAAACCCTTGAAATGTCATTTCTTTCACATCACTCAGATGCAAAAGCAAGCTGAAGAAATGAGTCAAGGAAGTGGCACAACAAACCGGATTTACACCTTCTGCTCCACGTCTGTTTTTGAAAGGAGCAGCAGACTATTACTGCAATGAAGTGAAAATGTCATTAGCCATCTCAAATCAATAAATATACAGTGAAACGACTACTTCCAAGTTACTCTTGGCCTTGTTAGTGTTATGCATTGCCTTCTTACCAAACGAAATAAGCAATCAGTTTTCACCTTGACTTATTACTTCAAACTGAATTCAATATGCCTCAGAATACAACACTTATGTGATTAGCTGATAGAAACTCACTGTTAATTTCTAATACTTTACTCCTCTCATTTGCTAGATACATTTATGGAGAATCAGATGTTTATTTCCTGATGTTTAGTGTGTGAAACACTAAAGCAGAGAACCAGCCAAACAGGATTCCTATGAGTCACTACATATTTAACACGGATCATATACTTGCGGGCTCTTTATGCTTTTACAAGCTTTACGTGGGATCTTATGCTCATATGGGATCTTTGTTTTCCCATTTAGAAGTGATGTCCACCTTCATACAATAGCTTTAAAAAGTTAGGTCCAGATGTAGTAATATGGGCTATTTAACTTCACTTCTCTGTAACAGCCTGTTTTCTACTCTATAGGGTTTCTGAACTCCGATATTAGTTTTCACTTGTCACAGAATGACTCCTTCCTTACCTGTAAAAATTCTGATCTCATAAAAGTTTACCCTATTTAAGCAATTACTTATTTCTCAGTGTTTTCTATTTTTTGTCTCAGCTCATCTCATCTGAGTACAACACAGTCTCCATTAGATACCATGCAGCTTTGACAAGTTATACTGTCACAACTTAAGTTCTCACATCTATAGAATTACAATTATCTTTATAAAGTTCTTTGAAGTGTTAGAATATGAGATCCTATGCTTGAGCACAATATTACAGTATTTTCTTTACATCATTCCATTTTTAAGGCTGTTTAGAATTTCATCTGAAAAGGCAGTACAAAACAAAAGAGGGAAACAAGAAGCAAAGGTATTATTTTCTTTCTTCCACTAACTGCTCCGTTTAATTTTGATTTTTTGTAATAGATACATCTAGTTTGCTACTGTCATTAATTCTGCATCTTCTTGAAAAAAAGAATTAGGAGAAATAACAAGGTAGTCAGGAGAATCAGCTTCTTCATGGAAAGCAACACTGATTGCCTGAAACACCAAGTTCATTTCCATCAAAGGTATCTTTTCTCAAGACACCTTTTGCTAGGAGTAGCTATAGGACAGGACTCCTGATTCTCTCCAGCTGTAACCCATTCTGAATACCCAGGTGTACCCAATAAATTGCTTAACTGAGGCACCTTCTAAAAAGTTATTTCCACCAGAGCCTAGTTTCACAGTAATTAATGGGTTAAAATCTTATTCTGGATATTAGAGCTCACAAATCTTCAACCTGTTGCCAAAAATATTCTTGTCCATCATCAGCCAAGTGTTACAGGGACCTCGAGAATCATTTGAAACTTCCTTGCTTTCCAACAGCTACCTGTCAGATGCAAACTGCTAGAGCCTAGGTTTGCTGTACAGGAGGAAGCTATTGTGTTATTACTCATATACTCTACTGAACAGAAAATATTTGAATTCCTCAAATTCAAGATACTATCTTTTGACTTCTGTTCTAAGTGGTTTGCCTTTTTTTTTTTTAAATCTAAAGAAACACAAAAATTATCTAAACTAAATATCCTTATTCTCTCTTGTAAAGAGTTATGTCCATATTTTGGGCAGCCAGATTTAAAGAGAAGTATACTTTAGATGAAAATCCTAATGAGAATCAGCCAGGTTTGATGTTAGGTTCTAGAAAATCAAAACTATAAGTTTAACTCAAAGACAGCTGCTCTAAAGAACAGGCCTGCCAATATATTTTGGATTCATAGGCCAAAACCATGACTGCTCCAAAACTCTTCCTTTTACTATAAATGGTTTTGGGTTTAGTGATGCAATGTGTACTTCTTCTCCTTAAGCTAGATATGCATTTCTCATTTGATAAACATAAACATTTTCTGCTGAACTTCCACAAAGGCCAGGACAAATTTTTCTGATACATGCGTCCATGTATTCCAAGATGGAAAAAAACTCTTTAAAGTGCTAAGAAGTTCCCAAGAAAACTAGTATCTCAACTCTTACAGTCATCCACATGTCAGGAAATGCCAGTTATAGTAGCTCATATATTAATGGTTAATTTCCATTTCCACCTAGAAATACTGAAGCCTGTTTCAGCCACACAATTTCTAGCACATTACTTATGTTGCTTCCTGTGTCACATCCACAATTAGTGGTATCCACATATTATCATCAAGGGTCTGTAGCCTCTCAAATGGCATTTCCCTCTATAAAGGAAACTTCTTGAAGATGTTGCCACAGTAATTCCCAAGTAAAGTTTGAACTGTAAATACCAGTTTTCCCGTAACCATACCAAGAGAAGCATACAGTGAAATTTAGTTTCTGTTCATCTCTGTAGCACCGTACGGCACAGACACAAATTTGAAGCTTACTTCTACAGCAGAATCTGTTGAGATCTCTCGAAACACTTAGATTCATTTATTAAACTAGAAGAACAGAAATGGGTGTTCATCATAATTAAACATTTTACCATCTAAAGTTTTTTTTTTAAACAGCCTGAGTAGTCCTGAATGTGGCAATTTATGCATTAAAATGAGAGGATGAAAAGGTAATATTTGTCAATTCACACTTTGAACAGTCACAAAGCCGTTCAAGTCACTAACAATACATTAACTTTTCACTTGAAAACTCCATCTCCCTTAAGCAGTCAAAACCAGATTTAAAACCAAGCTAGTACTGTGCTGCTAAAACAAACACCCTCCACCCCCAAACATGTAAGAGTTTATATATGGCAGTGAATTAGAGGTTCAAACACCCCAGCTGCAGCACTCAGGCAGCCTTGCAGGGGGCAGCCCTGAGGCTGAGCACCCCTCAGCAGGCGAGAAGTAGAGGCTCATGCAGGAGTCACCAAGGCCTCAGTCTCATCAGCTGGTGATATACTTTTGCAAGACACCACAAAAAAATATCCGAGTTTGGGATTTTTCTTGCCAAGGGAGCATCTGGCTCCTACACACAGCTGCAGACCTCTCGGGCACATGTTCCCACCCCACCCCAGCACTGGTAGTTCTTCACTCCCACTCCTTCCCGCAGTGAACCACTGCATGGGGGCATACCCGTAACACTTTGGGTAGGGACGGACCTATAAAACTAGACCCATAATCATTTTTTTTTTTTCTTCCTGACCAGATGCCTGAACTGGCTCCTCAAGGCTAGGCGAACACCAGCCCGTGCAGACACAAGAGCAAGGGAAGAGAGTGCAGGGCTGCAGGAGTGGCAGCCATGGCCTGACTTACCGCAGATGTGCTAAATCACATATTTAAAGCCTCTGTGAACACATCTGTTACTGAAGGGACAAGAAATAAATTCAAAATTAAGATGCAAAATGAATACCAGGGGAAGTTAAAAGATCAACTCAAATGCAGTGGTGCAAATTTTGGAGCTTAATGCAGTTAAAGGTTAGCGGAAGATGGCTCTCCTTGGCACTTCATGCACTTATTGTAAATGGCTGATTTCACCATTTCCTCTGTACTGCCACTTTTCCTTTCTCATTTGAACTTAAAAATAAAAACCAGGAAAACAGTTATGAAGTCACAGGAATTACCAGGGGATCGGGGGAGTGCAATAGTCTAGAAAGACTAAGCTTGCTTTTGTGATTAGCCCACAGTTGGACACGTGTTTCTAATGCCACTAGCGCACATACAGCTGTTTAACAACAGAAAAAAGTCAGAACAGTGTGGCGTTCTCGCCAGCCACACTGTTCATTGCCATCAAGTATTCTGAATGCCAAGAGGGTTTCCATCTGGTATTAACCCAGTGCAACAGTAGTTCCTGCGAGGTAGAAATTGGATTTTTAGGATTTTTAAACTCTTCTGAGTCTTAAAGGTAGTTAAGCATAGAAACCCCCTGGACAAACCCTGATAGCTTGAGTATTATCAGAGCCAGCTGTTAATATTGACAGCTCCAAGATAACGCTTGCAACAGACAGGTTTGAGCTCAGGCAGAGTTTTGCGAGAGATTCCTGCTCAGCCAGAAACAGCACAGCAGCATTGCTCAATCTCATTTAACCATTTGACAGCAGCCTCTCAACTTCACTCCAGATGGCCTGGCTGCATTTTCAACAGAAGTCATGGCCAACAAGTCCTGATTTCGTTCGCAGCTATATCCCATTTCAACTGAGCTCATAAGAAGCAACTTGAAACTTTTGTGCAGAAATGCATTGGGACCTCTTGGGGAAAAAAGAAAGGAAAGCAAACCCAAACAAACCCAACAGCTGAATCGCCTCCCAGTAACTTCAGCTTTGCAGGGAAAGCAGGAGAGGCTGGGGCAGGTTTTGCTAAGAGGCTTGAGCCAGGCTGCACAGCCTCGAAATGACCTAACAGCTCACTCCAGCTCTTTTCTCCATTTGGCCAGGCAGCCTGTCCTCAACCCCATCTCACCCTCACACTGGCTCTGACCACATGTTAGGATGGTCCACATTGCTAATCTGGCAAAGAAATGCTCTCTCTTTGGCTGGGTTAGCTTTCTGGTAGTTGCAAGCTGAATCAGCCTTCTGCAGGGACAGCCCAGCACCAGAGGAGGCCAGAGCAGGACCTTCCTCTGGTTACAGCAAACAGCTTCATCAGCTCACACTGCATCGTGTCACTTCACACTTGCCCTGCTGGGAGGAATGGAAGCACAGCTTTGTTCTTCACATGATCAGCTAAGCGTTTTTTTTTGTTTGTTTGTTTGTTTTTTTTCTTTTTTTTTTTTTTTTTTTTCAAACCAGAAAAACTGAAGCTACTTTCAGTTGCCTCTGCGGTAGTTAAGCTACAAGCACCTGCCTTACAAGCTAAAACCTAACTCCAAGTTTCTCCCTGAGTTTAACCAAAGAGTTTGAAAACTTTATCAAAGGGGTCTCCAAGACATACTTCAGAAAAATAAACATATGGTCAGTTGAGATTAAGTTACCTATACCAGACTCCACACCTCACTGGAAAGGAAAAAAAACCCCAAATCCCAAAGAACCCCCACACCACACCAAAAAAAAACAAAACAAAAAACCAAAAAGCCAAACACCAAACCAAAAACCAAACCAGCAAACCCAAAACAAACCACAAATCAAAACAACTCTTCACAGTGTTCCCTAAAACACAGAAATCCTACAGGATGTTTCCCTTAGCTAACTACCAGTATTCCTTACACCAGCCACGACAGAAGAGTCCTTCTCACCCCTATGGTAAGTACACAAGAATAAGACAGTGACTGTTCACCAAGCATTGTCTTATCCTAGGAAAGGAGAGAACAACCTCAATACCAATAATTGGTATGAAAGTACGTCAATATGTCATATTTAGCCCAGTTTCATGTGCTTAGATTTAACTCTCCAAGATTACTCATTTTATACAATTTGATAGAAATAAAATTTCTTTTTTCTTTCCATCTGCAAAAGAATAATGAAGAGGAAGGAGCAGCAAAATTACTAGTTTCCTCCATGCAGTTCTCTCTTCCCTCCGTTTTCAACACCACTTTTTGTTTTTTTCTTTTAAAATAACCATTCCCATTATTTAAAAAAAAAAAAATCATGTTTAGACTATGTGAGCTGTAAAATATAGCCTGGAAGAAGCAAATATGTATGACAGGCTTCTTCTCATTAAATATTACATTGATAAAGTATTCCTGAATTTTAAAAAGCTGCAATACAAAATAATTGAGAGAAGAACCTAGGCCAAAACATTTAATTACAAAAGTTTTTATAAAAAGTTTTTATAAAAGTTTTTATAAAAGCAAGGTGCTTATTATACAGTAATTGGAAGACTGCACAGAAGTTTAGCAATGACAATTTCACATATAAATTTCACAATTTCCTATTAGATGACAGGCATCCAAAAATCCTGTATCAAATTGCTTTGAAGATCTTAAACTAGTTCCTTAGCAGAAAAAGGTGTTCCAATCAAGAGTTTAAAACACACAACCAAACCAAACCCACCAAACTGGCTAAAAGCCACTGCTCGTACTGAGTTGAACCAGACTTGGACTTAAATGCAGTATTTTTAGATTAAATGAGAGTGATCAGATATTATCCCACCAGAAGAGAATATTATGTTTCTGGCAGCATACTAAGACAACGTAGTGCTTTTTTGTATACCAGACTATAAAATCACCGCATATCAGAACAGCTGAAATAAAATTGATACCAGTCTTGTAACATTAGTTATAAATGCAAGAGAAACCGCTATTAAAGCCTGCATCAACTATTGCAGCATAAATCCATAACTGTTACAGTTTCTTTCAGATTTTTCTTCTCTCAAAAGTTTTCAAAGCAGACCAAAAGTTTCTAGTATATCAAACTGATGTCATTATGTATGTCAAACAGACTAGAACAAATAAACATTAAACCACATCAGATCAATTTCACTGTAAATTCCAGATGCATTTCTAACTTTTTTTTAATAAAATGTCAATAATTTTAAGACACCACCAGTAATGCAGGATTCAATAAATACAACCATTATAACTCACACTTTACTCTGAATAGCTCAAAAACATATCTACCCCTTATATAGTCTTCTATCCAATGTCAGATAACAACGCAAGGTCATGCAGATTATCTGTTGAAACTAGTCTTTCCTACAAGGGCAGAGCTTGAAGTATATACTTGGAAAGGTACTCAACCTTGAAGGACTCTCTGACTACAAACATTTAAAAACTTCTCTTCTAAAAACAACGTGAAGCTGCAAAGAGGCCATAAAACTCAGTGTCAGAGGTTTTATTTTTTCTATCCAACTGATGCCAGGAACAGGTTTACTGCTACCTCCAGAGGAAAACAGAAATCATTAGAAAGGAAACACAGATGTTATGTATCGGTATATTAATATTTTCAGAAGCTCTTGTTGAGAAGAGTTCAACAAATTAAAGCCAAAATTGATTAGCTGCGAGTTTTTACCTCAGACTGCAGGTGCTGGATCACAACTGTCAATGCTTCAAACTTCTGGTTACTGCTTGTCAGGAATTTTTTCAGCTGCAGGATGATTCCACTTTGGGTCTCACATTTTGTTTTGTACTTTGTCAACTCGGCTGTTTTTGTGCCAGGCGAACGCACATCTGTAGAGGCTTGAGTCTGTATGCATGATGCCCTGGGACTCTGCTGTTTGCCCTTGTCAACTAAAACAACAACAACAACTAATTAATATGCACTTTATGTTGAAGTCTCACTAAAACTTAAGACAGGTGCAAAAGAAAGTAGTTATAAATTCTTATAAACACTTCCTGAAATACTAACTAGGACAAAGCATTATTTCAGTAGCACTGCAGAGCTATTATCTGCTATCATAGCTATCACGGGCTATCATCTGCCAGGTTAATTTCTAGCACCATAACCTTGTATACAGTGTTTTGCACTTCATCCTTAACGTCATTTATTCTGTGGTTTACTTTTCAGCATACTCTTCACACTGTGCTTTGAATAAATGTTTTCATAAAATGCAAGATCTCTGCCATCCTACCTATCCAGTAACTTATCTGTAACGTAAGAGTTGACCACTTTTGTTTGCAACATGGATTTCGTATTTTCTGCACTCTAAAGTATTGCTGAATACAAAACCATTTTCCCTATATTTACTTGAGTCTTTTTCTTCCTTTCAAAATTTTCATTGCAAAAACTCCCCCCTCTGCAGCTCAGGTTTGAGCTTTATTAACTAGAGGTCTTGCAGCATTTCTTAGTGTCAGCAATTTCAGTCACAAGGATAAGCCTTTAAAAAAATACTGTAAAATGCAATATATTTCAAGTTTTCCCCACCAATATTCATGGTCCAAGAATTACATCGTTGATTTAATATTCCTAGTTATGTTGCAACCTCAATCCCTTCACAGTACACAATCATCTCATGTCAGAGGAAACCACATTACATAACCTAGGCTTGACTTGTAAACACT
>VYZW01049207.1:2232-15902 GCA_013401315.1 Balaeniceps rex
CATAATTTGTTCTGTGACAGCCCAGAGTTTGTTGTAATGAAGGAAATAAATTACTACGCTAAAAAGGAATTAGGATACTTGACTCACTGTTGTGATTGCTACAGATACAGTTTATGGATAACCCAGTATTTGCTGTGCTTCACAAGATAAAGCCTCTAAGGATGCTGGAAACAAATATTGACTGTGAATTAATGAGTTCTTACACTTTAGACTAGATTCTGTTTCAAGATACTTGGGTATTTCCTATATGGTACATCCAGTAAGTGACCAAGGGAAAGTACAAGCACCGACCACAACTTCCACTAATTGTTAAATACTCCTGCAGTGTTCTCCAGAAGTTCAGTTCCACATCTAACAAAAACTGCAATAACAAAAAATTAAAATCCAACCTCTGGCTTAAAAGAGAGTAATGAAAATGTTGCTTTATATTAAAATCTCTTTATTGTCTTTGTAGGAATTAACTTTAACAGACTATAGATGCCAGAACCTATTGTTGCTGAAATTTTATGTTCAGCACTTTGTGGGAAAATACACTGATACTTAGCTTGTGCAAAGGAGAACCCACAGACTCCAAACAAAATTAAAATCATATTGCGCTAGACTTTGGAGTTAGGATAGTAAAAGGAAAGATCATCACCCATTTACAGGATAGACTAAGGCACACAGTGATTTGCTTAGAGACATAAAGGAAATGTGAGGCTGAACCAAAAGTTCAGTTCAGACCTCTGAGCTGCAGCCCAGAGCATAACTTCAGATGATTCATCAGCTGTTATTTGTTTTAAAGTAACTTGCTATTTTTATTCTATCTAAGGATAAAAGAGATACTTTTCTTAGCAATATTTATTTTTGAAAGGTCTGTAACATTCTGTCACTGAAAAATCTGTAACAGAACTGCATTTTTATTTTTAAAACTGTAAAAGTTATGATAAAAAAGATGAGGTATAATTCAAGGCATCATCAGGATTTAAGCGCATTAATTTCAAGGCAGGAACAGCTGACATTCATGCAGTGGAGGCCAATATAGTTTCTTCATAAGTACATGGTGCTAGCAATAGTACTTTTTCTACAAAGCAAGCAATTAATTTATAAGGTCAGGCCCAGTGTTTTCAAGTGGACCAAAAAATACAAAATGGGCAACTCTAGAAAACATATGCATCTGCATCACTGTGAAACTGTTCTTCATAAAGTTCTACCTGCAAAGTAGGTTTTTACAAAACAAATAAAAATAAGCTGTTGGTAATCAAAAGTGGATGGAAAATAGCTCCCCAAAAGACAGAATGACAGAAGAGCAAAGCTGAAGCAAAGACAACTTTCCACACCTGTTACAGCTCCAAAGCTGAGGTTCAGCTGAGGCTCAATCTCAAAAATGAATATTTATTCTTTGAAGGACAAGGCTATTTATTTTGAGAAATATGGATATACTGAGACAAGGGTTAAAATAGACAGCTTTGGTAACATCTGTGCTTCCCCACTTTGATGCCCTGTAACCCAAATAAACACCATACAAATGAAAAGAAAACCTATATATCTGTGAATCTTTTTGATCTAAATACTGGTTTACAAACCTGGTAGATATTATAACTATATAACTATCATAACTATTGAACTACAGAAGGCAAGATACACACTGATGTTTCCAGCAAACTTTCAAATTAATTAAAATGAAAAGTCTCAAACTTTATAGTGGTCTGACCTGGCAGAAATAAATACCTTACAGATATTTTGGGTTTGCAGTGTTAAACAGCTGAAGTACTCTTGGTGACTATATGTCAGTGTCCCCTACAAGCCTCTCAAATGCCTCAGTGGGGTTTTCTTAAAATATATTTCATGTTTCTGCATTAAGGGCACTACAGAATCACACAGTTTCAATTGTAACTAGGTATTTGTAAGAATTCTTAAATATATATTTAAATTATGTTTTCTGTCTCCAGATGAGAAGGGGAATATTGACTGTAAAACAAGACAGTGGGGCTGGAGTAGATAAAAGTAACCAGAGGACAAATGGTTTATACAATTAAATTAGAACAAAACTGGTACCTAGATACTACTAACAACCACCCTCTGCTGCATTATGCTTCTTCACTGAAGCCCACAAACAGTCATGACTATTGACAGCGCAAGTGTAAGTCTACCAAGCCTTGGGAATTTTCAGATGGAGCTTTTTTTTTTAAAAAAAAACAACTTTCATTAGTAAGAGAAATCTTAGCTCTACTTAATACAGTGGAACCACAATTTTATTCTGTTCCATGTTACATTATGTTTCCTGGATGCTAAAATGTGTTGCTGCTATCAATCTCCCTAACAGAATTCCCCAGTAAAAGACAAAAGATACCAAATGCAGATATTAAATCAACCTGTGGAGAAGTGAGACTATTTTTAAAGCCTTGACAGAGTAACAGGAGCACATACATCATAGAAAAGAAAAATTTCTATGGGAAAAGTTCTATTAGTTTCTAACTATCACATAAAGAATTAAAATACATGTTTGAAATCCTCAGCTCAACCTTTGTTTAACCATGTTTTAAAATTTTGTTGCGTGCAGGCTTGACAGAGTGTATCCTGCTATTTCTGCTTTCTGAAACATAACTTTTTGCTCAACTGAAATGCTCCCTAATTTTTGTCCATTTTTGCAATAAACAAAATTGATACCCTCCTGCCATCTAGTGGCTAAAAAAAACCCCTAAACCAAACACCACCAGCAGATGGTAATTCAAAACATATTTCTTTTGACTCTTTTCCCCATCAAACAGTTTTTCACCACCAACATTAACAAAGTACTAGCACTTTTTCAAAGAAAAGGAAATACATAGATGATAACTCCCCTGTGGTGCAGCCAGAAGATCCTGCCCACTCCATGGCTTCTTCTGAGCCTCATGGCCTGCATGGTAAAGCAGGCTCACAGACTTCTTGGAGAGAAATATGCTGTAGTGAATAAGATTTTCACTTATTTCTACTTACTGCTCTTGCTAGATAAACCTCCAGTCACAGCCAGAGAATGGTGAATTGGAGCTGGAAACAGCTGGTCTTTCTGCGTGGCTTTGAATTCCGTTTCTCACTGCTCTGTTCTCTTAAGTTAAAATCAGTGTGCTTATTTAACAATACAAGTTACTTGTTTTCCTGTTGAGCTTATATATTTTAAGCAATAATAAATGAAATACAAAGTAGAATTTCACTGAAAGTACTGCACAGCTAGTAGAAACTGGGCTGCTAAAACAAAACAAGGACCATAAAATTGTAGTCAGTCTAAAGCTTTCTAGACATCTTATTTTACAGGTATTAATGTCATGTTCCCAAAATGATGCCTTGGCAATCAAGACAAAGAGCCGTGCTGGTTCCAATGAAAAGTACATCTAGCCTAGTATCTGGTACTGACTAGTAATGAGTTTTAAGAAAAAAAAAACAAAAGAAATTGGATACAGAATATATTCTCACAGAAACATGATCTAGGAACATCTTCCACCAAAGATTTTACCAACAATATTCCCATTGGACTTTTCTTCCACAAATACATCTAATCTCTTCTGAACTCATCTAAAATCTTGACATCTGCATAGCTTGTGACTTTAAGTTCTACAGTTGCATTCTGCATTATGTGAAAATTACATCTTACCGGTTGTTTTAAACCTACTGCATGAACTTTTCATTGGATATCCCCTAGATTTCCTGCGAGGCACAAGGAACGATCATTCTCTATTCACTTTCTCCTCCATTACAGTCACAATTTTATATCATAACCCATCTTCCTTTATCCTCTCACATTCCTTTCCTATCTTCCTTCAAGCCAAAGAGTTTTAGTTTCTATAAGACAAAGACCTTGACACTGTGCTTGAATTTTTAAAACCTTTGCTGTCAACTAGCTCATTCCTCTTTAGGCAATCATCACCTTCTTCAAGAAACTCTGATAGATTTCTCAGACTTACTTTTTTTCTACAAAATCTAAGTTGAATATTCTCAATTACCTCATATTTAATCTGAGCAATTTTTTACTTCTAAAGAAAAATGTTTCAAATTGTATCTTCAAGGAGTTCCCAAAAGATGAATGCCTCAAACTGATGCATAGCCAAATTATTTGAAAAATTTCTTATAGTGAAAAAGTGATAGAAATGCTGATTATTGCCTTTCCTTCAGGAATGATTAACTTTGAGTTGCATAATTTAATAATAGTATTAGCATACCACCTCTTATAAAGAAGACCAATTCAGATATTAAAACACACATTTTATAAAGTTTAAAAGAAATCTTTGAAAAATGTTTGGCAAGATTTAGAAAGAAATGTTACATTGTCTATTTTGCATGATGTGATTCTGTTAAAATTAATAATACACATACAGATCATAAAACATATTTGAGGAATGATAAAATGAGACAGAGAAAGTAAAGTGATTTGCTTAACAGCACATCAAAAGTCTTCTAAGACTAAAGCATCTTCACTTCTCTCAGATTTGTTACCCCATTAGACTCTTATAATAAGCAGCAAAAATAAAATTATATTCTCCCTGTACTTTCCCTGAATTACACTGTTCACTTGAATGTGAATGTCCAATAGTAAAAAAACCAAAACCTGTCTGTAAATACAATAGTCTTTGTAATAAACACCTCTAATAAAATCTCTCTAAATCCATGAAGTTCACAATGTGAAGTAGTCATTTGCTGACGTTCAATAGTATTTGTAAATTTTGTGTGTTCATTTTACATCTTTTGCATTTTCAATCACCTTTATCTAGTGTTTTCAGGAGTACAGACAAGCAGTACATAGTTCTTGCTTCCTATACATTTAATGAAAGTAAGCTTATGCTTCAGTGAGACTACTACATTTTAAAATTCAAGGCTTTTAATTTATTCTGTAATGGGTTAACATCTCTAGACTCAGTGAGGCTTCTTTGTGCTACAACCTAGATGGCACATCCAGGCTTTAAACTAGCTTAAATAGTCAGCAGGGGATTCCAGCGATGCAGGAGATTAGCTAAGCTGAATGCAGTAAAATAGATAATTAATGGCATATTTAATTCCCAGCTCCACCAAAGGGCAATGTTCAAGATGAGGGACTATAGCTGATGCTAAATGAACTTAGTGGTCTCTTGACTACCAAATAAAGCTTATGGGAGACACTATAGAGAGATGCTTTAAGGTACAGACCAGATACATACAACATAAACCATCTGCCTATCCAGACATAAACAAAGTCCACATTGTGGGCATGGCAAACCAAACACGGAAATCCCACTAGAAGGGTAGTATGACAGCTGGTACAACAATAGCAGGAATAAAAGTAGTAACCTACTTTCCAAAAAGTGAGAATCTGCTACTTCTGTCTGGCTTTGCATCAAATACATCATTGAGATCTTCATCACCTCTCTCTTGAGTAGAGCGATCAACATGCTGATCTCCCAACATCTACAAATAAAAGTACAAGAATGTAAGTGTTCCTCAATGAACGCTATCAATTTAGAAATACTTCTATAAACCAAACCGTTAAACCAGATACATGTGAGACTGTTAGTAAGTTATACTGTATGATACTTCATCAAGCAAGAGTGGCTATAGATTTCTAGCCCTAAATTAACGTGACATTGCACATGCTCAGCCATCTGTATTACCTTGTGGCAGTTACCAAAAGTGACTTGCATAATACCACTCTCAAAAACGCAGATAAGAACAAAAGTAAAAATCATTTTATGGTGAAAGTTCTTATGACTAATTCCCAGAAAATTTTTCGTGGTCTGGAAAGAAGTATGTTGGGAAGAAAGCAAGGACAACTAACATCAAAATACTTGTAACTGCAATCCTATCCAGTACTAAGACACCCAGAGAGCTCCTGTGTTTTCATTCACATATGCACAGTCAACATGCATAAGAGAAAAAACCCCGCATTATCTTCTGTGGATGGGATCTTAGGTTTTCATTTCTCTGTTTTGTCTGTATCAACACGTAATATGAATTTTATATTCTTCTCATGATTAATTAATACATGTGCACAGTTGTTAGGGAAAAAACAGTTGTGAAGTGTTTCTTGGAAATTAAAAGGTGTTTTCATTACATAAAGCAGCCTCTTACACAAATTGCTGTATTTCAGCCAATATTTTTTTTGTTACTCCACTGTAAGCTTGGAACATCTTCACTCATCTGAAAAGTGACACAGGGCACTGCTAGACAACAAGGCTGAGCTGATCTAATGACTTTTTCCTGATGAAAAAATGGTCTCTCTCTCCTCTTCTTCCATGTACTGAGTTGCCCACTCAGCAAGTTTATTTAGATCATTAAGCTGGCAGAAAACTACAAGAAGAAATGAGTCATTTTTCTGATAGCGCAATGGGCACCAGCTCAGTGCGGGGCGAGAAGAGCAGTGGAGAAGGCAGCACGGGACCCCCACCTTTGCTCCCGGTGGGATGCACTGAGCCACCTTGTCCAACTCTGGCTCCAGGTTTTCATGAGGAAAAGCAGCAGCGATTCCTGCCCCTTCCCCATATTTAGGCAGATTAAACTTGCTTTTATAATACATTTACTCAGAAGAGTACATGTTTACATCTAGCTTGAAAACCACCCTGGTGACCTTGTAGCAGCTACATGGCCACCAGCACCACGCCAGCTGGAGTCCGGGACAGTGACTGAGGTTTTTGAGCTCCCTGAGAGTAACAGCAGTTCCCGAAAGCTGCGCTCTACATTCGGCTTTGACAAACAAATACATTTTTTAATCATCTTTTAAAAAAATAAGAATCGGAGAGCGCGCAGGCCTCAGGTGGGCAGTGAGGCGGCTGAGGAGGAGGGTGGGGGCCCGCCGCAGGGAAGCAGCCCCACACCAAGGAAGGCGCAGCCCGGAGTGGAGGAAAACCAGCACTGCCAACTACACACGTAGCAAATCCCACTGCAGGTACTTCTGCCCTCTCTCAGGGAATGGTTGTGTAGCCGGTGCAGCCGCCTGAAGGGCCCAAGTGTCCAGTGCTAGGAAGACCCGCTTTCTTCCACCCCTCTGCCCCTGGGCGTCAGATAAGAGTAGCGAGCAGCGGGCCGGGCCCCGGGGCTGCCGGCCAGAGGGGACAGGCTAGGGACAGACGGGACAGGAGAGGAGAAAGCGCGGCGGAGCGGGAAGGCGAGCCGGCTGAGGGGAGGCGGGAAGGCGGCGGGCTGGGCCGCGGGCGCAGGAGAGCAGAGTGGGCTCCCTGCGGCGAGCGGGGAGCGCGGCCGGTGCGACGCGGAGGGGCAGGGGGCTGGGAAGGGGCCGGCACCGTGGCTTGCCTTGGCGCTGGGCTCCGGCGAGGCAGAAGCGAAAGCGAAAGCGGCGGGGTGGTGCCGCACCGGCCGGCAACGCGGCGGCGTGGGCTCCGCCGGCCCGGGCCTGTCCCGGCGGGGCCGNCTGCCCTGGCAGAGGGTCTCGGGCGCTGCCCCTGGGCCCTCCTCACTTCCCTGGTGATGACGGCTTCTTCACAGCAAAATGGAAATTACCACTTTTTAATAGCTGTGCTCCGCCACACCCCTGCGAAAGAAGAGCCTTAAGTTTCATGGTGACACGAGATTGTGTAGATCTAAGGAAATTTTTTCCCCTATATAAACTTCAGTGGCATTTCCTTATCTTTCCAATTATTCCGTGTGTTGCATCTCTGCTAATTACGATATCCTACTGTGTAGCCGTTGCGTCAGGCCCAGCAGTCCAGTACATGGACTGAAGATTGGCACAGTCCTGCTAATTACTCCTGGATGCGGGCTCCAATCTTGCAAAATCATACACCTACCCAGCAGTGCGTGGTGTTTAACATTCACTACCTGAAGAGATTTACATCAAAGCGACGTTTTTCAGTGTAACTGCCTCATAATTGGCACAAAACACAGGCATGGTAACAAACAGCCTTTTGCTTCACGACAGGTCACCGCTTCGATGTGGTGGAGGAGCGTCTGAACGGTGCAGTGGCTCTTGCCGTGTGTCTGCATGCTGCTGCTGGGGCCAGTCTCTGCTTCGTGGGATTACGCCTGTGGCTCCTGGTTGGATACATAGCCAAAGTTTTCTCCTGAAAATCAAACTAACAGAATCCCACGGTTCCTCTCATGCGATATGTTAGCTGCTTCTTTTCAAGAAGCCAGCACCACTTCCAAATCCGTAATGGATCATTATGGACAACAGAGATACTGGAAATGTATAGATCTTCAAGTAAATGCGTGGGGAGGAGATGAGGGAGACTGCATTGTCACCAGCAATGACTGGCAGTGGCACCTGAACTTCAGGACATCCAAATGTGCTTTCCTGACAACATGTATGGGGGTTACCTAGGAAATCCAGAAGCTATTTGCCAGCTGTGACTTTCTATATCTTGATGAAAATGTTTATCCATTGCCATCTGGTCCCCACAGCTGAATTAGCAGACCTAGAAATGGCTTTTTTCTAAAAGTCATTGTATTGCTAGTGGAAAAGTGGTATTGTATCTGATAATGCTTGCCAATTTTCAAGAGTTTACGAACAGATTTGTGTATGGGGAATTTCTGACTCAAACTGTTGATGAAACCCCTGTTTCTATTTTCTTTTTGTGTCGGTTGCTGGCATTTACAAGAGCTGATTCCTCAGTGTGCTGCAATACCTTTCTTAACTACATGTTAGATTAACTAGTTTTAATGCAGTATAAGATGCTAGATTTTTCAGAAAATCTTGCTTGTTTTCAGTAATGAGTAAGGGAGAAATTAAAAAGATAGTAGAATTAGAAGGAAGTATCTTGCTTCAGGGCATGGAGTGATTGCTACCTGGGGAAGGGTCAGGAAGGAAAAAATTTCTCATGTATAATATTGCACAGCTGGCCCTATACATTACTGGGCAGGGGAAGAGCCAGCAGTGTGATACCTATAGCATCAGCATTCCTTTTCTTATCCCTGAAGACTCACTCTACTCCCTAAAACCAATGAAGCCTTTGACTGGATATTTGCATTGTAGAAAGTAAGTGTTTAACTACCAGGTAAGCAGCTGCAGGATGACAATGGAGCGTGCCTTTGGGAAATTGAAAGGTAGATGGCAGGTACAAACTAGAAGGCTTGAGGCAACTAAATAGTACCTGTCTGGAATAATAACTGTGTGCTGTGTTCTGCACAACATCTGTGAAAAGAAGAATGGGGCTTTGCTGAGACCTGGGAGGCAGGTGTGGGGATACTTTCAGGATGGAGGATTTGAGTGACTTGCAAGGTGTTCCGTCCTAAATGACAGTTGTTAGAATTTTACATATTTTGCAAGAAAGGATGGATGGGTTTGATATGCTGCGGGGAATATGGGGGCTGTGTGGTGTGATTTGGCACACCACAACTTTATGAAATTCGGTAGAATAATGCATCTCAGTCAGCTTGGTGTATGTGTTTGGGTGGGATTTCTCTGTAATCAGGCAGGGATGATCTGTTGCACATGCCATGTTTTACGAGTTTTAAACTTGGGTCATTTTTAGTTTATAATACATGATAAATGGGAATATTTGGACACTGGATGTCTTATTGTATGCACAGGGGCTGTGCTGTGCATGCTTTGCACACATTTCTTAAAGCTTTCAGCTTAAATTGTAGCACATCCTCACCAGTTCTTTCTCTGCTCTGTAGCAGTGATGCCTTCTTGGCCTGTTGGTTCTTCTTTCCATTTCTCTCTACTCCCTCTCTCGCTTTCTCTTGCTCTATTAGAAGCAATTGCAAAATCCCCACACTCTCAAGTTTTCCCAACACTGGCAACAAAGGGAAAGTGTAAACACAAATCCTTTTAGTCATGAAATGTAAACAGTTGTTGGTTGGTTTCCAAAACAGCAAAAATGTAAAAAGCTACTGTACAAGTTTGGAAGGCAGTCCCTTAGAGGGTTTTCTTCAAGTCTTGGGAGATCCTGGCATTGATAAATCTTTTCCAGCTTTCTTTCAATGTTTTTGCAAGCTGGATTTGCTACTATGCTAGATTTGATTAGCATGGAGAGGCTGTATGAGACAAAAGGCCCTGAGCCCAGGTAACTAATTAACCACGTGGCTCAGAGGAGGTTATGATGGGGCTGGGCTAGTGTTTGAACTTTTGCAGGCAGCTTTTAACAGTGGATAACACCCCGAGTTTGAGGGGTGAAACAGAACCTTTCTTTTTTTGCAAACAGAGGGAAGATTGGGTTGCCATAATTTGTGGTGTCTGGCTTCCCGCTATTCATGTGGCTGGAAGGGCACAGCCAGTATTCAGGAGTGACAGAGAAGGCGGCCCTAACTTGAATGTCTGTTAGGAGGTTACTTTGTATAACTATTGTGTGCTTTTTAGATTCAGATTCAGGATGCAGACCTGCTCCAAGTTTTCTATGCAGTTAATTCAATGAATTTAAGGAGGTTGGACAGGTAACAATGTTTCTTCCTACTAATTTGCACTTTCAAGGTACTGACTCCTTGTACTTTACACCTAACTGCAGTACTTTTAAACCACATTGATTAAGGTTCTACTGTTAAGTAAAGCCTTTCAAGATTTTCATTGATATCAAAGAGCCTTTATGAGGCCTTACTAAAGGAGGAAAAAAGCCACAATGAGCTTTTAACTGAAGAGAAAATGTCTTGCTAAGATTTGTCAAGATAACAAACTTGCACTGGTTTTGTGATTTAATTCCTTGCATGATCAAAATGCAGTGCATACTTTGTAATGAGACCATACAACGCTTGTTTTTCAATAAACGCTCTTTTCTGTTAGCAACTCAGTTTTAATCCAGGGTGGTGAAGAAAAAACCATGCAACAGGACAATTTTGAGGTGCTCAGAAGTGGGGAAATCTTCAATAGACTCCAGCAGAACTGGCACACAATGGATGTGAGGGAAGTAGCGCGGCTGGGAAAGACAGTAGCTGTATAGGGCATTGTGGCTTACTGTGCTTCTCTTCTTGAACATGCTGTAACTTGGGAGAAGCAGGAGAACTTGGAAAATGTGTTTGCTGACTTCCAGCCAAGCTGATAATATGTGTCACTGTGAAAAGAAACAAACAGGCTTTGTGTATCTTGAAATGAAGTAAATTTTATCTGTGAAATAAAGGGCTTCTAGCTGTCTGACAGGCCTCTTGGAAGGAACACATGGTCTTATTCTTCTCAGGGACCTCTAGTATGCTCTCTGGGTGCACAGTGCATATGGGCTGTATACATTGATGCTCCAAGCTGGAGTCCTGTCCAGAGCGTTGGTGTTCAGGTGACATCTGGATGAATGATTTTTTCTATAGTTGCCAAGTCTTTGTGTTTTTGTGTGGTTCAGGGGCTTTCAGCACCTCTCAGAACTCATTTCAGGAGGGCCTTAAGCAATGTATTGTTTGTGCTGGGGCAGGAGCAGGTCATGCATCTTTTTTCTTGCCAAAGTATGAGACAAGGGTTCTAGCATGGATTCAGATAGCATGGAAACAACTAGGACTATCTAGAAAATATACAATATGGTGACTCTTGGAGTAGATGAACACAAAGAGGCAGCAGCTGGTAGTGTGCCCGGTGCTAAATAAGGAGGGGACAGCCTGGCCACTGTGACCCTAATATAGGTCACTTGCATAAACAGAATGGCAATCTGGGACAAGATGAAAAGCTGTGTGAGAAGGGAACTGGAAGACTTCCAAATTATTTTGGTTCACAGGTGTGAGCATGGTAAATATTGTGATGTAACTTGGTCAACATAAAATCACTTCTGATCCCAAAAGGAATAACATGAGTTAACTCAGCAGTTATTTTAATACAAGAAGTTATGTTCTGTGAACTTTTTTTTTAAATGAAAATACATCTGTTTATATACTGATATTAATTACTTTGAAAGGCCTCAAGTGTTTTCAGGACTTTGTGCCATACCCATTGCTCTTCAGATCAGAGACTATTTTCAGCACACCAGTTGCTGACAGTACGTTGTGCCAGTACATTGTCAGCATTCAGTAAAAGTAGTAATAATAAGTTAAGCAGACCTGTGTGTCTCCATAGAGAGATGACTAAGAGGCTCTCTAAGCATACCCAGAAGGTTTAGCCAGAAATTATTTTGATTGAGTTGTTTGTAATCCACAGAAAAGGAAAGTGCTTAGCAATATCCCGGGACTGCTGCAGGCACGGGAAGTGGTGCATATGCATGGATGACTCAGTAGACTTTTACTTGGATTGAGATAACTCTTAGCTGTGTCCCAGGGTGATGGAGCCCTGCAGCTGGAGGTATTATGATTAGGTGAGATGTAAATCTCAAATCCTGACCATTTGTAGCTGGTAGAATTTAATAGCTTCTTTCATTCAGAGCAGACTTCACAACCCTAATAACTTGCTTGAATCCTAATATCAGGCATAATAATTCCTTATCATTATTTGGCTAAGCAATTTTTATATTCTGATCTATGCCAGCCTACTCTTTGTGAACACTGTTAAATAGCTGCTTTGTTCATTCTATTCAAAATTAAATGGTTCCTTTCTGAAGTTTTTCCTGTAGAAGACAGATGTTTGGATTTGTACTCATCATATTTAGAACTCTCTGAGATAAGAGGCTCTGCCCATTTCACTGTGCATCCTCCTACACCTGGAGATGGAGTGATAGGTTGATGAAAAAGAAAGGCATGAGAAATGAGTGTGCTGTGCTCTGCTGCCCATTACATACAAGGTGAAACTGAGCTAGCACCAAGGGAAGAAAATAATGACTTGGCTGGGACAATGGCGGTGTACTTCTAGATCCAACAAAGGGCCAGGAAGCTCCAAGCCCATCTTTGGCCTCTGTCTCTGGTGGTACCTCCTTCTAATATGAGGCTGTTCCTAAACACAGAGTAGTCCTCCATGAAGTCACTTGCTGTATATCAGGGTGAGGAGAGACTATGATAAATTGCTGCTGCTGCTGTGTATACTTTTCATCCTGGGCTTATGACAACTGGCTTTACAACAAAACTGAAATACTAAATGATCAGACTCTAACGTTCACATGGACATGATTCGTTTCTGTGAGTTCATTCTTCTATTTCGAGAAAGATATTGCTGCCCTCCCTTCTGCACTGACACAGTTGCCAAAATAACCACTCTTAGTAACTGGCAGCTTTAAAAGCCAGCCTGCAGCTGACTTTGCAACAGAAGGTCAGCAAACGGAGCAACAGACTTCAATTCAGAGCTTTAATGGGAGCCATTGACCACAGCAAAAGGCCTTGACTGGAGTGTCTAGAGTGTGCTTTGCACAGGCCAAAAAGTCACTTTCATACTCTTTGAACCTTTTGTATAGACCTATATATTTTTCACTCTGTGGATTTCAAGATGAATGTGCAGCCGTGTGCTAGATGTGGCTATGGGGTTTACCCTGCTGAGAAGATTAACTGTATAGATCAGGTCAGTTGTCTTTCTTTATTATTTTGGACTATAATAAATGTATAGATTAGCACTTTTAACACAGTGCAAATCTCTCAGTTCCAAAAATTCTTTACTTATAACTGGGTTCAGAACTGAAGTGAGTTAATAATAGGCATCTATTTGAAGAAGAATTCTTCAAATTCATTAAATGAATGTTAAGGATCAATGCTGAGATTTAAAACTCAACAGAATAATAATGAAATACAAAGCATGTCTGTTTGTTTTGTGTTTTGTGGTATTTCCAGACATGGCATAAAGCCTGTTTTCACTGCGAAGTATGCAAGATGATGTTAACAGTAAACAACTTTGTTAGCCATGAGAAAAAACCTTACTGTCAAGCGTAAGTGTGTTTCCTTTTATTTTTTTTAAGGCAAAAGTT
>VYZW01049218.1:1768-26414 GCA_013401315.1 Balaeniceps rex
AGACTTTCTTAGAACTATTTATTCATCATAATAAGCTGCTGTATGAATATTTTAAGTACGATGACACTGCTGTCAAACACATTTCACAGTCTAACGCGAGGGAACCCACAGGAAGATCAGCCTCATCATTCCCTTAAGCTTTCATGGTATCTAGTTATATGAACTTTGTTCATAAAAGATCAAGACCTTGGATAACCAGACAGAGCACAGACAATCAAACAGAAGACAAGGCTTAAAAAAAAAAAAAGTGGGGGGGGAGGGATTAGTGGTATATGTAATGCTGCTTTGACTTCTCTTGCTTACAAACATATTGCAAGATACTTGCACTATCTTCTCTTTCATAATTATATCAGTGCTAGCTGGAAAGGAAAGCACTTACGACATTTAATAAAAAAGAAAGAAGTGAAGATATTCACCTACAAAGTACTAGCGGAGAGCTGTTCATAGTTTCAGAGAGAGACACCACAAAGCAGGGTTAACAGAAAAATGGTATCATCTACTTGTGGCTTCAAGAACAGCTGCTACATCATTCTTCTGTAGAAAACACTTCAAAAGTTTATCTATAGCTTAATTGGAAGTTATGAATTTGTGTGATTGTATGTCCCCACTTCTATACACAGCTGGTCTCATGGTTAATACAAACAGGAACTCAAGGCAGGAACAGATGTTCAAGTTTTTAAATACAACTCCATAATTCAGTGGTGACAGTCTAGCATCTAAAATTAGATGAAGACTGAATACCAACCCATAAGAAACCACCACCTGCAAACAGGTTATAACCATACAAAGTGAAGTTATACTTGCTGATTGCGTCATCTTCAAATAATTTATCTCCCAAAACAGAGCTGTTTTGCACATGAAGTCAGTGCAATACACCTAACTAAAACCAGAAGTCAGAGTCAAAAAATCAAGAAGTCTTTCTTCTTATAGTAGAAACAATTATGCACTACATAAAATTGGAGATCTCAGTGAGCAAATGCATAAATGGTGGAATTAAAACCAACAAAAATAATTTAAGTACTTAGCTTTCAATTAAAAGAAAGATATGCTGTGCATAATGAACGTACACAGTAATTCAAACTAATACATTAATAGCAACATTCTTTCTCATTAATTCCAGTTGTACTGTATTGTACCATGCACTGGATAAACAGAAGACAGTCTCAAAGCACAGCCACTCAGTAAGCTCTTTTACATTAAAACGTAAAAAACACACATGCTTTGCTTTTGACTCCTGGCAATGAGTCTATTATCAGACTCAAATACTTTGGAGGTCAAATGTCTCATCCAAGGAGACTTCTTCCAGTCCATATTCAGTAAGTTACATCAGTTTTCTTTTTTTCCCAGAACTAGCAAAGCAGCAATGAAACGGATTGGGGTGTTGCACCAGGCTTACAAAACACATGAAACCCTGAGGAAGCAGGCAAGAGGGATTCTTAAAATGATGAAAATGACACCAGTTTAAAAAAGAAAAAACAAAAAAGTATCAAGTAACAAATTAGCGGAGATGACAAACCACAGCAATGAGAAGGCCAACAGATTGCCACAGTAGAAGGCACACAAGTACAACAGAGCAGCCAGCAAGCTCGGGGGTGGGACAATAATCCATCTGTTCTTCAGAAGCAGGCATCTAAGATGAAAGGTTAAAGTGCCCCAACAGTCTGTGCGTGCATTCAAAAACACACCCGTCCACCTTTTGTTTATGTGCGCATGCACACAAAACAAGACAGCTCAGTACTACTCCTCTGCAAAGTAGTAGCAAAATACTCCTCATCTTCCAAGAGAAAACAGCTTTTTATAGAGGTGCTCTGAAGAGTTAATAACTAAGCAAGTCATCCTCTCTTGCTGCAAAAAAACCTAGTAAAGTTTTCTAATTGTGTCCACTTTGCTACTAGATGATTCACTACCACCACTGAGCAAAAGCTGAACATTGGATCCTCAACAATGTAAGTTTATACACTTACTACAAATATTGATGTGGCACAGAAAAATACTCAGGAGCAGAAATCAGTGGCTCACATTGGTTGTGCTCTTAAATTATTTAGCCAGTCTTCAAATTCCTGTACATAAAATTTGATGAGTATCAACTGATGAAATTAAATGGCCATCCAAAACGATAGCAGAAATAAAGAACAGTCATTTGCTTTTACACTATATCAAAGCCTTGCTCACCTTGGAGATCCATATTATCAATGTTACAAGAAATGAAACCTAAGAAAATGAGTTACAGAAAAACTCAACGTGATGAGCAAGTACTCTTTAAAAAAGCTATTTTAAACTTCTTAGCCTAATTACATTCACTATAATAGTCGCTACTGAAAGGACACACTAGATTTGTTGTAAAGGGACTAATGAAAAAAAGGGGGCATTAATCTCAAAGGTCTATTTATCTGCCTTTTTTTTTTTTTTTATAACCATCACAAATTTCCTCATTTCCTCTCTGATCTGCCCACAAAAATATTTCTTCCACCCCACGTTACACACTAAGTGCTTCTGCACTTCTTATACAAACACTGCATTTTAATATTTTCCCTCCTGCTCAGCATGTTAAATAGAAATAATGCTTCAGTCCACTGTGTTTCATTATAACAGTAATGTCAGCTGAGAAGGCTGACACATCCTTCCTTTCTTCTCCTCCACTATGCTAGTTTGTTTCTCACATGAAATCTGAAGTGCCATAATAGACTAATATCTCTGTCCTGAAGATGAAAAAATTGGAGTATTAAAGTAACAAGCCTTTCACAGATGTGCATGGAAGAGCTGTAATGATAAGAGAGCAAGGAAGGATGACTCCGCAGCTTACTTTTTTTGGCATAAAGGTAACCTTTTAGCTTTGCAGGTAGTTGACCAGGGAAATGAATACAGACATCTAAGAACTATGGGAACAGAGGAAAGAAAGAACATGGGGACCAAAACGGAATACTCTGTTAATTTCTCTATGTAAAGATTTGCTGAGATAGACTTGACCCATATGTTTTTCTTATCTTGATGTTATTCTTGATGTTTTGCCCAGTTGCAACTATTTTTTTTTTTTTCCAAAGCCAAATCTATCAGTGCCAAACACCTTTGATGTAAGAACTCAGATCAGACATCCAGATGAAGGGGAAACCCAAGTTGCAACACCAAGATTAAAAGACAGCAGAAAGAAAAGATTATTGCTTAATTGTTTCATAGTTAACAGACAGATTGCTACACTGGCATAAACTGAATTTATTCTTCATTACTTCAGAGCAACAATGAAACACTGTGCTTCTACAGTCACTTTACATCAAATTTTAACTTGTCACAAAGCAAGACCTCTGGGGTAGGAAGTAAAGCTTTCAATGGCAAAACTCCCCAAGCTACAGCACCAACTTGAGACAGCTTTGAGGTTAGAAGCATCAGGAAAGAACCCTGTAAAGAACAGGCATGGTTTCTATACAAACCATATATACTCAAGAAGCTGTGACAAATTCCATATTCTTCTGCTCTAAGATGACGGCGTTGATCCCCCAAGCTAACAACTCCCATAAGCCAAACAACAGCAACACATCCAGCATCACCTCTGAAATGTAGTCTTATCTTTAATGCTCTTCCCATTTCCCAATCATCGCAGATACTTTCTAGGCCATTTGCTAACTTGCTCACCATGTGCCTCTTACAAGCCAGGGGTACCCCGATAACAACACATTTTTATGACATTTATTCTTCAGCACTGGTAACTCAATCAAATGATAGGTTTCTTTTTGCCTCCAAACTGCTCCCCTCAGTAGCCAAAGAGCAACTCAAGCAGACTGAACATTGCCCGTTTTCTTTGTCTACACACAAACACAAGCAAGGAGAACAGACATAGTTCCAACATAAAAATTCGACTACCGTGGATGCTAAAACAATGGCACTTCACCTGAGAGTCTGTTCACATATTTAGATGAGGTTTCAGGACCTGTTCACCAAAAGATCTGCCAGGGAATGCCTTCCAGTAGCTACTTTCTCAAATTCTGTTTTGAAAATTTGTGCTTTGATTTGGACAATTGTGCTTGGGAAAGAAGGGTAAGCCCAGATACGATATCTGAACAATAAGATGTTTTAGTTATTAAAAAAAATAACAATTCACCAATCCATATTCTGCTGTAGCCTAAAGCATTACGTTTGCTCCCACCTACAACAAAAATTCTTACTTTTATCCTCACAACTGCGCTCCAGAACGCAGTTTGCCACAGTGATACTGATACAGTAAGGCATCTAAACACCTTTGCATGTAGCACCACCCAGTCTGCCAAATGCATGCTCTCCTGCCACTTGCACAGACTAGCTCATCTTTGCCAGATGTCCTACTGCTGGGACAGTTTCAAAAATCAAAGCAGCAGCAAGCAGCCAGAATCTTCTACAGTACTGTGGATACAAGCAGCTCAGTGATAACCGTACTATAAGGCGTATATCGTCACTTGCCACCTGCTGCAGTAACAGCACGACCAAAAGCAGAGACAGATTATTCACCAGTGCTGCAGTGGAGTCATCGGCTGGCATCAGAGGGAACAGACAAAAACAAAGCCAGAAATGCCTCTGCTGAATATGCGCTCAGAAAGGACAATTGGAGCAAGTTCTCACAGGGCGTTACCTGCAAAGTGATGCAACACCTCAGTCGCGTTAGGAATTCAAGCTATGCTAAAGAAAGTGTTCCACAAGCCTTCCTACCAAGCTAGTGTAATGGAAGCATTTGTGGCTATGTTGTGTGCTGCTCTGTAACTTGGAGCTTGCTGTGCGCAGAGGTGGGCTTGGAGAGCAGATTTCTGCAGACGGAGGTGTATTTTGAATAGTGCTGGATGCCCAGAGAAAGTTCAGAAGCCAAGGCTCTGTCTATTCTCCTAGGAGCTGTCGATTCCATCGTGGTATAATAGGTTGCTTTGACTTTGCTCTCAGCTGAACAGACACAGAGTCAGAAGTGCGAGAACATTTGTCTGTGGAGCATGTGAATCATCAGCATTTTTTTTTCCTGGTGAAGCTTATTGGGTTATAAAGAGCATTTCAGCTGAGGTCTTCTGAAGAAAAAGGGAGAAGCAGAAGACTTCCCCTGCTTGCCACATAACGTATAGGGAGTTGCTAACCTCAACTGAACTCAGCAAACAGATAATGTCAATTAACTTTTTTTTAACATATGATTTCCCTGGTTTGGGCAAATCGATCTTGGCTTTGATTCTGACAAATTAAATGATACAGAGTAACTTTTGGATACACTTTGTTACCCCCATCCAGACATCATCTATTTCACTATCTTCATAACATTCAATTTTGCCTTTTCCTTATAGAAACTGAAAGAATGTAACTTACAAATTACTCTTTTATGTAAGCAAGTTTGAACTTGTACACAGTGTAAGAGGCTTGGACATCCACTGAACACGTTTTAGTACAATACCAACTTCCCTGTTTTTCAGGCAACCGTGAGACTCTTTTCTTCTTCTTTAATAACTTGTCATTTTAATAAGAAAGTTGTGGCCTGTACTACTCACATCAAGACTTCAAAGACTGTTTTACGGTATTACTTTCATATCAAATGTTTTCTGGATGTTATCTCTTGTCTGCTTCAGCTCAGCATTGTTTGAAATAAATCATGCTTTTTTGTTTTTGCACTTCTCTTGCATCATCAAAAGTATCAAATGTTCTCAGCAAAGGCATGCAATGTATCTTCTAAATAGCTGCATTTTGGTCTTCACTGTAAACCGATCTTCCCCCGTCTTCATGATCAAGAATGAAGGCTTTGGTTAGATTTTTTTTTTTTTTTCAAAGCCCTGTCTCGACAGTTTTCCACATAACACCCACCATACAAAGAACCTCAGTCTTTGGCCAACCCAGGTTCATGAATGGCCGCATTGTACATCGCATTCTTAAGTCTTCCTTCTTCCAAAACGCTGGAAGCTGAGGGCTCACGATGGAAGAGGCAGGGATGAAACCCCCAGACGCCCGGTCCTCTCCGGAGGGGCTTCCTGCCCTTCCCCACAGGCTGCCTCCACCTTCCCGAGTGCAGCCACGGAAAACCAGCACACCGGGGACAGGGCGCAGCCGCCCCCCAAGGGCCGCCCCCGCCTGGCTGCACGGCGACGCTCCCCTCAGGGAGTCCGCGAGGCCGTTCCGTTAACGGTCCCGGCTCGCGGCACCCCGCGCGCACCCTCCGCCCTGCATCCCTTCCCGCCCCGGGCGAGCGGCGGGGAGCCGTGCAGGGAGCCCCCTCCCCCCCGTCCCGGCGCCCGCTGCCGCCCACTGCCACATCACCACGAAGCTCGGCCGCTTCTTCCTTCCCTCTCCTCTCCCCCCCGTCCGCCTGCCCCCAGGCGCACCGCTCGCCGCCCCCTCACCCAGTTCGGCACCCTGTTGCTCAGCTTGACTTTCTTGCACTGGCTCTCGGGCAGCTCCATGGCCGCGGGGGCAGCGAGAGGAGGAAGGGAGGAGGAGGAGGAGAACGCGCTTTCCCCGCTGATGCTTGACGCGGAGGAAGCCGATGCTGCCGGGGAGCTGTTCGTGTGCGCCTCCCCGCCCACGGCTGGCCAAAGGTGGTGCAGGGAGGAGCCGCGGCCCGGCGGGAGGTGGCGGGGGGAGTAGGGGGCATAGGAGCCCAGCCACGCGCGTGCGCCGCGCCGTGACGCGCGCCGGGGCGGGCTGTGGCGGNGCCGCGGGCCCCGGGCCCCGGGCCCGGCCGCTACCGACGCCGCTGGCTTTATTCCCGCCCGCTCTGCACTGTAACGTTGCCCTTGGGCGGTGTCATGGAGGTATTCTCTCTTGCGTGATGCTTTGGATTGCACAGTCAGCCCTGCGCCTTATGGAAATGAAGGCGGCTGCGGCAGTCAGAGGCCGCTTGCCTGCTCCTGGTTGCCGGGGTCGCTCGGCTGGCACCAGTCACCCAGAAGCTCCCCACCTCTTCCAGTTACCGCGCAGAGGTGGAGGAGAGGCTGTTACGCCCCTGAGGCCTCCAGGAAAAGTTGGGGGGCGGGAGGGGACGAAGTGGCTGTCTCATTCTGTGACAGGGGCAAGCTGAAGACACGGCCAAAGCAGAGCACTGTTCCCCCTGCCTTTGAAGAAAGACAGGGCTTTGCTGCAGAGCTGTAGCTTGGAGGTGATGACACTCCCGAGAAGCAGCAGGGCGGGCACCCGTGGTGGTGTAGTCATGAGTGACTTGGAAGGCAAGGATTGTTGCAATCAAATCTCCCAGTTTACAAGGATTTCCCCAACAAACACAGCTAATCCTGTGCTGTGTTCTAGGAAATTTCTCTTACTGTGAATTTAGAAGCAGAAGTTCTTGGATTCTCACTTTCAGAAAGGAACTGCTTTAGCGCTCGGGTGCTAATCTTAAAGTGGAGATGATGCCATACTAACAGGAGTTACATTTGCTGTATAAATATTAGTCCATTTATATTAGTTCAAGAAAGGAATTGCTTTAGCACTTAAGTGCTACTCTTCAGGTGGAAATGGTGCTGTGCTAACATGAGTTGCATTTATTGTAAAAACATTAGCGCATTACAATCTGTCTGTAGATTGATTGTTCTCTGAGAGTTTAAACAGGAAATAAAAAGGCCCTCTTTGTGGATGAATGTTTACTCCTGCTATATCAGAAAGACATCCTTCCAAAGATACTGAGGTGTTTGTTTTAAAGCATATTTTAAAATTCAGATTAAAAGCTTAAAAGCCTTATGCAAGGTAGATGACCTCTCTGAAATCAGGAAAAATAATTAGAAATGTTCTCAGGCAATTTGAAGGTCAGATAGAATTAATACAATGTAACTAAGACATACAACAATTGCAGTTAATTCTTTAGGCTTGACTTGAACGACGAGGTTGTACAGCATGCTGCCCTGCAAGTAACTGTTCAACAGATAGTCCCTGGCTGCATACGGACACTCTGACCATGACAAACTGACAGAGGCAGGGCCTGGATTTTAAGTAGCAAGATCCCTCACAAAATGCTCTCCCAAGCATGGAAAGAGAACCAGCATACTGCCATGGAACAAACAGTGAGTTGAGGGCTTCCCCCACTTGACTATTCAGTTATGTCTAGGGCACGCTTGGTTAACTGCGCTTTGCACAACATTGTTTTACGTGGCTGAAGAGTAATTCTAAACATTATTTGCAATCACATTCTTTTTAAAATTCTACTCTTACTGTATTCTAACTATATTGATACAGATTGGTACTGTTCATTCTGCAGTCTGAGAGACCGTAGTGGGAAGATGGTGGTTTGCAAGAGTTGTAAATTAAATCAAAAAACACAGGCAGCCCACTTAACTATGCAAGTGACTTCTTACAGGTACATTTGGCTCCCCTGTAATACTCACACATTGACTGGGAGCAAGACACATTGGATTCTTTTAAATGGTCTGCGTAGGACTTCTGCCTTGGTCAGCTGTTTGCCAGCAAGGAGTTCCATCTTATCATGGGATTTTTTTGCCACCTAGTTGCTAAAGAAAAACTGTCTTGGATTCTGATTTGAAGGTTGAGGAAACGAGGCTTTGAGCACAGGTGAAGTTTTAGGCAATGGTATTTACAGTTTGGAAAATCACAAGAGAAGAAAATGCAGTTGTATTAATCAAGATGTATGCACAATACTGCCCAAACAGAATGAAGGCAGGGAGCTGCATGATTCCTTCCACAAATTGCAAAAAACCTGACAATGGACCATATACTAATGAAAATCTGAAGTGTGACTGCAAATACAGACACGGGTGGTCAGACAGATGATAAAATCTTAGAGGTAATAAAAAAAACATTTCTGAACAGCAATTCCTAAAACAGATCACCTTTTATGATTACACGAACATTCTAAAATAATGTATACATATGTATCTGTATATAGTATAGTAAAATATTAACTTTACGATATAAAATATCATAAAGCCACGTGTGTGGATGAGGTATATTAGGAAATAACCAACATTCACATATTTTATAGAGGCTAATGTCACAAGCGTAGGTCATATTTCATCAGTTCTTGTTAACGCTGTTTCAGTGAAAATGTAAATATATTTTTGGTGTACAGAAGTTTGACATAATAAGTCCATCCAGAACTGCCCATGCATTTTTCCCCTCTAACATCTTAACCTCCTTAAACTTCTGAAAAGGGAGATGAGAAGAGCATTCTTTAAACATAGGAAGCAAAGATATGTTAACTTATACAAAGATTTAGGGAAAATGAACAGCCTGTAAGGTCTTTGTAAGGTTATGTGTAAGTTCTGCATGGCTATTAAGGGGTAAGTTCCAATTCCACTTTCCTGAAATCTGTCATGATGCATTGATTTAGATATCCAAGCCAGGTGTTTTCTGAACTTAAAAGCAAATTTCTGTGGGAGCCCTTAGTGAAATTCAAGTCGATAAACAATCTCTGATGAACTGATGTTATTTCTTAATCTGCTTCCAACCCGAGATCAAAACCTGTTCTCATGACAGCAGGTGCTCTTACAATCCTTCTCTATGGAGCTAATGTGCTGTGTGCCTCTGTCCTTACTAAGTGTTAATAAGTCTGGTAAGAGAATGATGGCAGAAATGATATTATGAGCTAAATCTTTGGCTAGTCTAAGGCCCCCAAAAGAAGACACACTCTACCTCTGGAAGAACCACCAGGATTTAGTATTCTTGAGTTGATTGTGATGCTGAATACTTCTGTCAAAGAGCTACTCTGTAAAATGACCATAATAAATTTGGATTTAACGTTCTTGCAGGAGCAACAACAACAAAACATCCACTACTGTTGTGCTTAATTTCAAAAAGGGAAATTACATAAAATCAGAGGTACTTTTTAAAAAGGAATTACTAGAATCTTTATAGGCAGCATGGAGACTAGTTAAAAAAACTTTTGGATTCTGATTTGAAGGTTGAGAAAAACAGGCTTTGAGCACAGATGAAGTTTTAGACAAAGCGGCCTACACCCGCATAATACCACTGAAGAAGGACTGACAGCCCAGAGCAAATTCTATATATGGAAATGCTGACCAGACCAACTCATAGGGAAATCCTTTCAATTCTACAAAGGGATAATGCTATACAAAATAATTCTCTGCTGAGCTAGCTTCTGCATAGCCAGTTATGCTATCTAATACCAATCAATCCCAGATATATAGTAAGAATCCCAATGTGTATTAATTAACATTATCAGAGAGATACATGGTACCATACAGTTTCAATCTCCAGTAAAATCTGAGCTACTGACCACATTGGGGAAAAGTTGAGAAGATTTATCTTAGGTTATATTCCAAAGAAATGTTCAAATTTGCAGGGGAAAAATCAGCTTTTTAAAGAAAAATTATTTATTTAATCATAATATTAAAAAATTATGATATCTGATATTTACTTTTTAATATAGTGTTTCACCAGGCAATCTGTCCCAAGATGTCAATTGAAACAACAGAGCTAAATCAAGCTTTAGGATGTTCAAAAATAGACAAGATTATTTTGAGTAGCTTCCAGATGTCAATTATAACGTAAAAGGAATATCTGAATTAGACTTGACTACAGACTAGAGTCAAAGTATTCTGCTGTTAAAGACTGACCATCTACTTGTATATGACTGATATACAAACCCAGAAATGCCTTACCTATAAATATTATCTTATTTCTAGGAAGGAAAAACAGTATTAATGAAGCATTCTCTAGAATCCACCTACTGTAGTCACTTTCAATAAAATGAGAAGTTAGGGTAGAAATTCCTTTAATATTGGAATTGCTCCTCTGGTAAGCATTCTTGTCATGGTCATGTAAAGATGCATCTTTTTTTTTTCCCCCCTTGAAAAATACCCACAGTAGTGTAACTCAGGTAGTCATGCAGGCTGTCTGCAGTTTTGCTTTTTTTTTTTTTGAGAAAGAGATCATCTTCAATGTAGATGATGCTGCCTACATAGAAAAGGCTCATCAGTGTTCTGTCAGGATTGTTTCCAAACTTTATTTCTCACATAAGTCATTCCTCTTTTGACACCATTCTGGTAAGTGAGAACTTCAAAATGCCTTTTAAACAGATTAAGCATTTTGTTCAAGCTCTTCTCAAGTATTTTTTGACACTGGAAGTAGGACCATGAAGCAATCTCTAATGGCTCTTAGCCATAAATTCCTTATTCAGTGGTCTCCTGTTGAAGGTGCTATTTTTCTTCTGCCACCAGTTTTGTGTAGTGGAAAAGATGACCGCCAAAAGCTACCTGAGATTAATGAAATTAACATGTGGATACTTCACCTGTAATACAGCTTGGGTTTGCAGACAAGATATGCTCATCTTCATACAAAATACGCAAATGCAGGAAGTCCTGTATAACTCCCATATTTGAGAAAGATGGGGATGGAGGAGATATTTCTGGGAACCCATTCTCTGTCTTTAGCAAAAGCTTTTAATAAATACTTTAATATTTGGACTGATATGTATGTTCAGCAGAAGAACAATCTGGCCCAGCTGTTCAAAGAGGCCACAGAAAGATCAGCAGAAATGCTAATAAAAACCCTGGGTGATGAGAATACCATTTGTTTTCTGACATACTGCTGAATTTCAACTCAGATTTCTTTTCAGGTCCCACAATACTGAGGATTAGAGCTCTCTTCCCAATTATGTTGCCAGTATTCCATCTGCTGAGTTTGCTCTTTAGACAGATAAACTCACTCCATGTGCCGTCAGTGTTCAGAATGAAGTGGTCTATTTTGGCCAGCAGTGAGAGATGATGGTTGGTGGCCAGTTCCAGGTAATACAATGGTGTTATGAGAAGCTGAACAGACATCATACAAGGTAACAGGATACACAACAACGCTGTGTTGTCCAATGGAAAGCTGTCTCTGACAAAGTTCAAGAGAGGTAGATTGAGGGAGGTACTGGCTAGCAAAGAGAGACAGTGAGGGGCAGTGCAGATACTAGAATTCTGGCTTAAAAACTTTACTACAGAGTTCACAGGGTACTCACTTTGTAAAGTGAAATAAAATATGATTTTAATAGTGCAACAAGGAAGCCCGCCAGGTGTAGAGCAAAGGTGCATAGTGCACAGTTTTGAAAAAGTTGATCTTCATGCTCCATATTTTGCAAAAAATGCACATCTCCTCTGGAGCGTTCCGAGCACTGTCAACTGCTGTAAAAGCTGTGATGACCACTAGAGGTCATTCAATGAATAAGAAATAATTCAGGCTATTGCCTTTCAGTTTGGTGTTTGGGGTTTATTTGTTTTATTTTGTTCTTTGTCATTAACAACATAAAAAGTTAACTTTACAAGAGAGCTAAGTACTGGATTTCTGAAGATAATTGTCTACCCATGTACTCTATAGGTACACAGTGACTGTAGGTAGACCTGGGTGACTGCTGACATTTTCAGGAGTGCTAGTTAATTTGATTTGGAACTAGACATACATTTAGAAACTTGAATACTTTGCTGCGTGCTTCTCTGTGTCTTTAGGTAATTAACACCGTTAAAAAAAATCTGGTCCTAATTCCAATGTTCAAAACTTTAAAAATATTTGTCTATATGACAAATGTCTATTTTCTTTATAACTTTGTTTATTTTAAAATTAGGTACTATGTAATTTCACCTTGTTGTATCAGTCTTTGACGGATACAAGGACAGGTGTATTGTTTATTAAACATCAGGACCAAGACTGAGAAACTCTAGACAGAGGGATCTCTAGTGAAGCAAAACTAAAGACAGGATAACTTTAAAGGTGATTTCTCTACTCCTATTAAAGTCTTTGTTCAATATTTGAAGAAAACTACTTTTTTTTCTTTCTTTTTCCACATCTCTGGATGTGACATTATGTGGAAAAAGAAATCTTGTGGCAATCCTGTAAATAAGCTAAGCCTGGTGGGATGTCTGGTATTAGAACAGAACAGAAGATTATTGGGCAGGAAGACAGAGAAGAAAACTGGGACAAGGATGAGCAGTTACAGCTCCTGTCAGGTGAGCAAAAGATGAAGAAGAGATATGCAACAGTTCTTACCCTAAAGCCAAAGAAGGACCAGCTCTTCTTAGCTATGATCCTAGAAAGAGAGACAGGCTGAGAAAGAAAGTGAATGTGAACTAACACTTTGTTTTCTTAGGGATGAGGATATACAGAGGACTTTCACACTTGTCAACAATCCCAGGACATAACGTCCTATAACGTCCCTAGGGCTGTTTTTGCCAAATCACAACTGTTGAAAGGGAAGTTCCTTCCAAGAGAGTAGATGGTTTTCAACTAAAGTAAATATATCGTACATAAAGATTTGCAAAGTAATTTCTGCTGTCACTGTGCTATTGAGTTGCATTCTCACCAACTACAAGTATTCTACCACTTTCTTTGCTACTCACTACATACATCATTTAGCTTAATAATAGTTTTTGTCATTAGAACACAAATTTTCTTTAATGAGGGAAGCCCTTTCTCAGAAATATTTGTAATACAGTTTCTTCTTCAGTCATTTGATTTGTTGCAAATGGAAAGTGAGCCATTAGAGTGCTTTTCAATAATTTATTGCTCTCAACATGCAAATCCACCTCCTAAGAATAACAGGTTTTGGAGAAAAATATCTCATCTTGAAAAGATTTTTGGACAGCTAAGTAGAGGGCTGTATCACAAGCATACCCACCTGTTGGAAACAACTGTAGTAGTCTGACTATCTGTTTGCTATGATTAAGGGATGAAATTTAACAAGACCAAATGCTGGATTCGGCACCTAGGACAGAGTAACACCAGGCACAAGTATAAATTGGGAGAGGAGGGGCTGGAGAGCGGTCCGGCAGAAAGGGATCTGGGTATGCTGGTCATCAGCAGGCTCAACAGGAGTCAGCAGTGTGCCCTGGCAGCCAAGAGGGCAAACCGCATCCTGGGGTGCATTAAACGCAGTATAACCAGCTGGTCAAAAGAGGTGATTGTCCCGCTGCATTCAGCACTGGTGCGGCCTCACCTTGAGTACTGTGTACAGTTCTGGGCCCCACAATTCAAGAAGGACGTTAAAGTACTCGAATGTGTCCAGAGGAGGGCAACAAAGCTGGTGAAAGGGCTGGAAGGCATGTCCTGTGAGGAGCGGCTGAGGACTCTGGACTTGTCTAGTTTCGAGAAAAGGAGGCTGAAGCGCGACCTCATCACTCTCTATGGCTTCCTGAGGAGGGGAAGCAGAGAGGGAGGTGCTGAGCTCTTCTCCCTGGTGTCCAGTGACAGGACGTGTGGGAATGGTTCAAAGCTGCACCAGGAGAGGTTTAGACTGCACATTAGGAAGCATTTCTTTACCAAGAGGGTGGTCAGACACTGGAACAGGCTTCTTAGAGAGGTGGTCGATGACCCAAGCCTGTCGGTGTTTAACAGGCATTTGGACAATGCCCTTAACAACATGCTTTAACTTTTGGTCAGCCCTGAAGTGGTCAGGCAGTTGGACTAGATGATCATTGCACGTCCCTTCCAACTTAAATACTCTATTCTGTTCTGTTCTGTTCTGTTCTGTTCTGTTCTGTTCTGTTCTGTTCTGTTCTGTTCTGTTCTGTTCTGTTCTGTTCTGTTCTGTTCTGTTCTGTTCTGTTCTGTTCTGTTCTGTTCTGTTCTGTTCTGTTCTGTTCTGTTCTATTCTAATAAAACCACGGCACATTTTGAGAATGTAACTGATGTTTACCCCAGGAATTATTTCTTCTGAAGAAATTTTAAGAAAAGTTACTTTAGTTGTCTTCAGCAGTTTTGGCAAATACACAGAATTTCAAGCTCTATTTTTTCTAAATGGAAATTGCAATTTCCAAGATAATTCATAAATAGAATGTTGCCCACGACAACTTTAAAATATGGAAAAAAACATTCTGTATGAAAGTGTGACAAGCTCCAAGTGTTGTGCACATGGATACTAAAAGATAGATTGGTGAGTTACCACAGAATCAGTAAACTTTGAAAGGTAGCTTCATAAGAATCACCACTGAAAAAGTACATTAAAGGCTTCCAGAAGAGTATGGTCTCCTTGCTAGAAAATAGGACAAGGATCATGAAATGCACACTGGAAGGGAAAAAGTAGTTTATACATTAAACCTCCTTTATTTGTTGTTCAATATCAGACCTTTTGACATAAGTTTTGGGTGAATACCCAGAACTACTAAAGCCATGTAGATGCTAACCATCCTTGGAAAACAAGTACTTTAAATAAGTCTGCAAAATTACTACTTGAGTCTAAAGATTTTTGGCTTGTCATTCTGTGTTTCAATTTCCCATTCTGTAGTATATGAATAATCACTTTTTACTGTAGCTACTTAATTTGAGGAAAATGCTTTGAAACCAAAGACTTTTTATACACCCTAAATATTACTATGTTATATACATTAAATAAAGTTATTCTACCATGGTGGCATTTACTAGTATAGAATTATAAAATGTATTTTGGTGGAGAACACCCAAGGGCCAAAGCTAACAGAGACTCAAAACACATTTCTAGTTCAGTTCATAAGGTGCTTAAATCCAGCAACTCAGGAACAGGGAAAACTCTAATCTAAAATATTTAATCAAACTATGGACGTTTTCCTAAAGGTTAAAAATACAGAATTATTTGCCAGATGTGCAAATCTGAAGCAGCTTTAACTGAAATACTTTCTTAAAGACATCTCTAAGGAACTTAGAATTCATATTTTCCCAGAATAACTCCTTTAATCCGCAATGGGATGCATTGCCAACCAGATTTATGAGCAGAGCTGTTGTTGCAAGCTGTCTTGGTGATACTTCACACCCAGAATTGGCCACTTCCTGTGGCCCCCCTTCTGGTTAATAGTGGCAGCAGCAACAGTTGTTTGGTCGGTTGGTTGGGTAACTAACAGCTAACTTGGTAGCAATCTCTCACTTCACTGCCTCGGACAGATGCTCATCTCAGCCTGACTTTACTGTGGCTTTAGTCAGTGCGATACAGAACAGCCTGTGGAGTATTAGTACCCAGATCTCTCACTGACTTAAGTTAGAACAGATGATTAGTGCACTTAATCAAATCAAAAGGAGCTGAAGGTTTTAGCCCTTTTTAAGAGGCTTTCAGTAGCTAACAGGATCAATCTCTAAATGCTAGAGTAATCATTTATTTCCTTTCATTCCTTCTGATGTCTGAGAACTATACTCTTTGCTATACTGACAAACACACCAGCAAAATTTAAATAAGAAAAAAACAACAAAAAAAATGCTGGCAGTTTAACTGTTCTTTCCTGTGGGTACAGTCAGTTTGGTCACACCCATTTATCTAGTCACCTCGGCTCCTCTCTATCTCCTCAAAAGTTCTCTCTTATGACTATAAACAATGTAAAAATGGGAAGGAGAGTTTTATAAAGGTCTCTGAAACATAGATCTTTCAAACCTTTTCAACTTTGCAATCTCACTGCAGTAATCCTTTGAGCCACTAGAGGTCCCTAACCATAGAGCTAAACGAGATCACAAGGGTCACCCCTGGAAAAAGGTCTGGAATAGTTATTATTGTCAGAAAAAGACTGCACAATCTCTTGGGCAAACTCTTCAGTGAGAAGACCAGATGGGATTGCATCCAGAATCTGACATTCCATTCAGTGACAGCAGATAACATTACCAGGCTGGTACCTGTCTGTTCAGCAAAGCTTCAATTTTGAATTGGGGGAAGAAATCCTGAAAAACATAGCCCCAAGAATGATGCCTTAGAGGCCTTCAGAACAGAACATATTGAGTAAAGAGAGTGAAGAGTAAGGAGAAGAGTAAAAAGAGCTCCTTTTGTCATCATGTGAAGAATGGAAAGAGAAAAGGAGGCAAAGAAACTAGCAGAGAAGCTACATTATCTGGTGGAAAGTTTTTCTGAAATGTCAGCCTGTAAAATGTCTCAATAAGAATGAATCATTACTTTATGAGCACTGTAAGCATGTGTCCTTATCATGAATCTTTCTTTGTTGTCATATCTTTCTGCCATAAACACTTCCTATCATGTCAGGCTTCCTCCCCAATATCAAATGGTTCATTTAATACAGTATCCAATCAGATAAATTCGATGACTGTTAAACATTGTAATGGATATACTGTGTTTATGTGGAACACATTTGTCATCACATACCTATTATAAGGATTTGAGTAATCTGTCTGCTTATGAACTGTGTTTACCTTGGACTTAAAATATTGATTGTAAGCCCACATGTCATTTCTTTACCTGCATTTTGAAGCAGAATTCCAAGAGAAGTTGGCATAAGATCGTAACATTTTCGCTATTATCTTTTGGAAAGGAGATGCTTGTATTACAACACACCCTTTCTAGTCTGCAGCAGGAGAAAAGGATGGGACATTTAAGCTACATATCACCTGGTTCCAGAATGTGATGACAAAGATAAAGAATTCTTATGGAAGAGGGGCTGAGAACTTAAAAAATAATAAAAACTAATCTACTTGGGCATTTTCACCCGAAGCAGGTAGAGCAATTGCAGGAAGGAGTCCTGTCACATTGAATAGACAGACTTCAAGTGATTTGAAATAAAAAAGTGCACTGCATTTAGATACTGTTTTCTAACCAATAAATCTGCTACCTTATAAGTAAAGACAGATAGTATTTTACTTCTTTTGCCACTCACTCGGTCTTTGTCTTCACAGCTATGTACATCCAAAGAACTAAAACATAGCCCAAAATGTCCATGCAAATCAAATTCTTTCTGAAAATGTGTTTAAACAACAAAGGAGCCTGAAGAGTCAACAACAGGCACAGGAGTCAGTTTGTTCAACTGTATGTTCGGTTTCAGAAGGGAGCATTAGCGTTTGCACCTCAGAATACAAACTCAAATGAAGCACCTGGAGTCTCTTCAGACTCTAGAAGCTTAACACATACCAGGCCCAGTGGACTGGGAGCAAACAGCACAATCTGGTGCATGTCCAAGGGGCAGACTGACCTGGTTTGTGGCAGCATTAACTCATGTATCACATTGTGTTTCATTTGGTCATGACAGACATGGCTGCAGTTTTTTTGGCATTTCTAGATCCTTATAAAGGTTATGTCTGTATATGGCCTTTAAAATCCATGGTTTAATATGTATTCGCTTGCATGTTAATTCATACAAAGGACTCAAGTAATGTTCAAGAGCATGCCTAATAGTAATTAGAGAAATCTTATTATTCTGATGAATAATTTTTCATATTAACAGTATTACTCAGAGTTGGATTGTAACAATATAAAATACAGCCATGCAGGAAAAAGAATGTTTCAACAGTGTGCTTTTGTTCTCTAGAAAACTGTGCTGCAGAATCATCTTTCAAGATTTTATGAGAGAATGAAAAATAAAGCTCACAGTAATTTGAAAAAAGAGAACATCTGAATGGAAAGGACAAAGAAGCAGAACGGAAGAAGTTAAATGAGGTAGAAAGCAAAGAAAGCTTTGAATTTGTAAAGTGAGGTGTACCTCTGGCAGAATCATCACCGTATTCATATCCAAATCTTCCTTTATACAAAGCCTCCCATTTTGATCTTCTGTTAGTCTGGAAATCAAAGCAGATGATCAAGATGAAATTACTTGAAATGCAGGCATTCATATACAGTCATCCTTTCAAGGAAATTGTTCTTCCCGAGTAAATTTTAGAGACAAACATCAGTGCAACGCTTCCAGTGTTTACATATTCGCTGATGATTTAGGGTAGTAAACACCATGGTTGTTTTGACTAGAAGAAATGGTTACATCTAGATTTAGCTTATCACACGTAAACACAATCTATATACATCAATCAGCAGTCAATGAACAGAGTGCTACCTAAAGTCAATCTAGAGTACAGAAGGGAAGAAGCATGAGGATTTAGTTGGTTCGATTCTAAGCCAAAATGCTTCTACACAGAGCTCTGACTTCAATAATTTACCTAAATAATTACATTGACTACCTTGAGGTAGGGCACCTTTAAACTCCCTCTCTGTAGGAGCTGGGCAGTGGAGCAGAGTGAAGAGCACAGTCTTGTCACTAGAACAAGATGGAATATTGCCAAAGGACTATTTTATCCATATTTAAACAAACTCTTTTTTTCTTTTTTGGGGGGAGGGAGGTTGTCATGTAGAATTTTGTCACAGAAAGGCAACCTGCAATGATCAGGGTCATGACAGGAAATACACTAATTTGTTGTTTATGCTACTATTTATGATTTCAAACTCCTCCAATTAACCAAAAATACAGCTCAGGCAGAAATGGAAATGAAGTTCCTTCTAACTGAATAATTTTAATTTTGCTTATTAAGTTTTTCTTTATCCTTTAGAGCATCTTTACTAAAATTCTTTGAATTAGGGATAGTATCTTCACAGCAAACTCATTATTAGACTTTGTTTCAACTCACACTGATTTTAGTCCCTTAGCTTGGTAAAGTTGTTACTTGACTTCATCCAGAACATGGTTTCAAAGCTGCACATGAACTGTTGGTTACCTGCTGTGGCGGTAGCTCCATGTGATCCTGAGCCTTTGTGCTTAGTCTGTTTGACCTGGTTAAACTGACCTGTACCATAAAATTACTTCATTTCTTGCTGCCACTCACATTCACCTTGCCTCATGTGCCTGGAACCATCTCCATCTACTTGGACCTTTGTCTATATTTGTCTATACATACAGTTTTTCAGCAGAGTTATAGTGGCCAGCGCCCAGTGTGTGGAGACAGGATTTACCAGCAGAAGTTCTTGTTTCTGAGTCTGGTTTTAGCTGCTGGCTGTTCTCTTCTGATTTTTTCTGTTTTGGTTTGGTATAGCTAAAAATGAATGAGGGGGGCTTTGTGGAACCTGTCATTATGGCACTCAGTGAAAACTGCACCAGATGAAAGCCTAGAGCAACTATTGTGGGAAACCACATCAAGAACCACTCTGTGTATATTTACACAGCAGCCTATAAAGTTTTATTCTGATCTGACATGTAAGTATGTCCTCCATAATCTTCCTGTGTAATTTGAAATTCTAGAGGTACAGTATAATCCATCTTTTTTAGCTCAGAGAACACATTCTTCTCAGAGAATTTCATAGGTTTCTTGGGAAATTTCCCAGAGATATAACTAAAGAGGGGTGGGCTAACCTGTCAAAAACAGAAGAAGAGAAAAAAAGAGAAAATTAAGATAAGCAACTTACACACTTGTCTTTTAAACAATCTCTATGTCTGTCTGTGTATATCAGGGAAGTGTAGAACCTGAACCTTTGTCTTGCACTGAACCATACAACCAGTCATTTCTTTGCATGATACTATGTCATGAAAGGGCTCAAGGCACAATGTTGTCTGCCAAATCTTTCATACAGAAGAACAATTTGTTCGACATGTAGAACACAAACAAACTTCTCACAGACTTTCCCCTGCACTCTAAACAATGCAAACTTTTCATGTTATTTACTTAGAAAAATGTCATTGAGATCCAGCAGGTGGTTTTCCGTGGCTTCACACTGCATAAGATTCGCAGCTCAAAGAAAAAAAAGAGCAGCCATCTTGTTCTGAGATGACACAGTGATGTATCTTCCGACTGAAGGAAAACATGGGATCCACAGCCCCCATACCAAGTAACTCATGCACATTCCTCCACACTCCATGCTTGTCAGAATCTATACAATTTGGCAGGTTTGGATAATTTCCTTTGCTCCTCACTTCAGCCTCACCCTTTCCATCCAAGACCGCAATTTTCAGGCCACTGGCTTGAAAGGCTCTGTTGTAGACCTAACATTTATAGCAACCCTTGTGATGTATCTAGACAAGACTGGCCTCTCTTCAGAATCTGTAGTCTCTCACTTCGGAGCTCATATTTGAAGCCCTTGATTCATTGTGGTTTAAAAAACTTTGAAGCAAAATGCACTCTTTGGCAATAAGGAAACCCACAGGCTTCTGGCCCTTTTGATCAATCTATCTGATGCCTAGGAAAGCAGAGGCCTTCCTTCATCTTAATAGGCATGTCCCTGAAATAGCAGCCATGGTACACATTGTCCACCTATTTACATTTCAGGAAGACATTAACGAAAAACCCCAACAACCAGGAGACATTGTTTTCAAAGATGTAGAATAAGCTACTACATCTCCTTGAATACCACTGTTAAAAAAGGAAGGCATCGGACCAGGAGAGCTTTCTTTTCGGATGCTCTGGCTTCAGGAGAAATGGCTCCAAAGTATCTGTGGCCAAGGCTTTGTACTATGAGTGTTAAAGAGAGTAAGACAGACAAATATGAGAGAGGTCAGAACTAGGTCAGAACCTAGTGGGAAATATTAAGGCCTTCCGTATTTCCAGACAAATGGTCAAACTTTAAACCCATGCTTTACAGAAATTCTAAGTTGAATTGCTTTCTTTACTAAACAAAAATCAGATTTCTCTGGAGTCGTTACTGGGTATGCTAAATGGCTTCATTTACAGCGGATACTGCAATGAAGAATCCAGTTCCCTACGCAAGAAGCAGGAGTTCAGATTCCTTCTTGAAATTTTTTCAATTCTCCTTCATGATCCCTTTCTACAGCACAGGGTAAACAATGAAATTATTGTTTCATCCTGGAATGGTATTTTTAAAATAAGTTTGAGATGGATGTTGTAAGGATCTAAACCACAAGTTTTATTTTTCACATTAAAATAAAGGATATAAGGACAACAGTTTCAGACGTCTTAGAGATTTCAGCTCTGCCGTGCTCTGCCAACATGGAAAAATTCAATTTCAAATATCTGTTATGCAGTAGGATTTGTACCATTCCTTATGGGAATACCCTGGTCTTTATTTTTGCTTGTGCCCTTTGCAAATTCTGACAACATTCTCCAGAATGCTAGTCAGTCAGAATACTGTGCAGTTGATGCATCCTTCTTGTTTTGGTGTAGATACAGGAAAAAACATCACATGTTAATTACGAAATATATCTGAGAAGGTCAAGATAATATAAACAACTGAAAAAAGTATCACTTCTTAAGAACATAGCATATGAGAGAGAAGAATGATTCAGACCAAACTGATTAGTAATTGTTATGGTAAAACACAGTGACTTCTAATAACAAAGACAAGGAAAAACAGGCATTTCAGCGATTAACTTAAATGAGATACAATTACAGTGAGGCTCCTCCTTTTATCCCTAATTTAGCTACAACTCCTGTGGATTTGCTGACCATTAGGCAGACAGCCAAATGAGTCCTGTACAGTTGTTGCTTTAGGCACCTCAGTTCTGCTCCTAATAGCACAGTACTCCTTACCAAGCTTATTTTTGGAATGACAAAATTTTAAAAACTCTGTTACTTTGCCTGAAATGGTGAACTGAAAAGCAGAGAGTTAGTTAATTAAGTGAACAAGGCAAGTATTGTATCATATTACTAATGATTAGCAAATCAAGTATGGGGAGAGAAGAGGAATTAACCAAGTAAGCTACAACCCTATTAAACTGACTTTAATAGTATGCAAGGTTTTAAAACACACAGCACAGGAAAGAACAATGAAGACATCAACATAAATGGAAATTTGAAAAACAATGAAGAGTAAAAAGTCATTTTATGCGAAGCAGATTATATGAGATCTACCTAGTTGCCTTTTTTCAGATAAAAACAACTCCTCTTTTTTCTAGTTAAAATAAGCCAAATAAGACTAATTTTGATGTACCTTATTAAACCATTTATACATTAGCCCATCAAAAATCAGCCCACAATGGGAAAAAGACAGAAAATTTGTTTTCTGTGAGAGAAAATAAAAATTCAGAGGTACGACATGAACTGGAATCAGATCAAAATTACAGAGAAAAACACAAATTCTTTGGTGTTGGACGGATTGTACTATCTTCACTACCAGGGCAAAAATACAAAGATTCAACCTGTTGCATTGAAAGGGGAAGTGTAAGTTTGGAGAAAAGTCATCAGCAGAATCCTCTAGGATTAGTTTGGAGACTAAAAATAGCGCATAATATCATAGCTAATTTTGGCGCAGCGTAAGTGTGTGCTTATGACATTTTCTGATGACAAAGTCTGGAGGCAGTGTCAAACTAGAAAAGGGTTGGAATATAAATGTCACCGAACTTCAGTTACTGAAAGGGGATGAGGTTAAAATGTACAAAGTGCAAGGTTGTACACATTGGAATTAATAACAGGAATTTTCTATTACCAGCTAATAGTTCATAGTTTAGAAAAGATACTTAGTTAAAAAAACCTAGTATATTCATCTGTTGCAGCAGAACTATGTACTACCAGGGAGATGCAGCTCTGACCCTCCCCACAGTTTTCCTATAGACAGGCAAATATACAACATATTATGTAAGAGTTTGTTACTACCTTTTCTGAAATAATGTAAAATGGGTGACAATCTTGATAGAAGAGATTAAAAGGATTTACCTTATTTAGCTTATTACCTTATTGCCTTATTTAAAGAAAATCTGAGAATAGGTTTATTATTGCTCTCCAAATATACTGGGGATAACAGAGGTTAAGAGAAACACCAAAAGGAAAGGTACTTAAAGTAGAACTCAGTATCAGCATAAGATCACCTGAGTAAATTGCCATGAAAATTTATCATGGAGATTAGAAAAGTTTCCAACTGTCAGGGACATAAAGTACTGCAGCAGCTTCCCAATAGGAGTATGGAGGCAAAAAAACCCCAAATCTGCTTTAAGATAAATTGATAAATTTACAAATGGGATTATATGACCTGTTTTAACTGCTGCAGGAAGGAAAAAGACTCCGTGGTCCATTAAATCTTTTCTGATCCTGTGTTCTATTTAGAAAAAAGCAGATGAGAAGGCTTAAGCAATGAAGGAAGCAAAAGGCAACACAAAGATTTCAGTCCAAATATAAAGGAACACAATTTAAATGAAATGCAGCTGTGATCTGATCACCTGGACCTAGGTTAGCTGGCAATAAGGCAAACTCTCTTACTTGACATTTCAGAAAACATTACTATTCTGTTTCTTTTACAGCATACCCAGCTGCTCTTACAACTACGGTTCTGGGACGTTTCCAAAGCTGCTACAGGAGACAGATTTGTGTCCTCTCTGAGCAGTTCTACTTTTGTTTCAGTCATAGCAAATGGGGGCCTGTTTTCACTATAATGATAGTCCAGAGCCAGAACCTCTTTTGGTAAGGCTCCTGTATACCCCCCAAAAAACCCACTTTGCTCCCCAGGGATATTCCCTGTGTAGCAACAGCTTTCAAGTCTTAGCTCGAGAGTGTTTGGCAGAATGGAAGTTCCTGCAACTTATGTACCTATGACACCTTTCTATAGCTGCACAAACCTGAAGGTTTTGCTTGCCCTAAAGCTTAGCTGTTTTTGCCAAAAAGAGCAGTTAGTGCAATAAAAAGCAATTCTCTTTACAAACCTTGCCTTGAGCATCTTTGACTAACCTGGTGGCTTTCTATGATGGAGTAACTGCATCAGTGGACAAGAGAAAAGCAATGGATGTCATCTATCCGGACTTCCAAAAAGCCTTCGACACGGTCCCCCACAACATCGTTCTCTCTAAATTGGAGAGATATGGATTTGATGAGTGGACTGTTCGGTGGATAAGGAACTGGTTGGATGGTTGCAACCAGAGGGTAGTGGTCAACGGCTCGATGTCCAAATGGAGACTGGTAACAAGTGGTGTCCCTCAGGGGTCTGTACTGGGACCAGTGCTGTTTAATATTTTCATCAATGACATAGACAGCGAGATCGAGTGCACCCTAAGCAAGTTTGCAGATGACACCAAGCTGAGTGGTGCAGTTGACACACCTGAGGGACGGGATGTCATCCAAAGGGACCTGGACAGGCTGGAGAGGTGGGCCTGTGCGAACCTCATGAGGTTCAACAAGGCCAAGTGCA
>VYZW01049218.1:33567-51033 GCA_013401315.1 Balaeniceps rex
TGTTTCAGGGTGCCCATTGAAGGCCTGATTCCATTCCTCTTGAAAATTGCAAACCTTTCACTAAGTTGCTTTATAGTGCAGCCCCTATTCAGGGGAATATACATGTGGTAAGACACTATTCCATGTGTTGAAGAGTGTTAGTCTCAAGCCTCTAAGACTGATCATTTAATATCCACATGGTTTTGTTTCCTGCCCTGAAACAACGTAAGCAGGCTAGCGCTTCTGGGGCAAAGAGATATCCCATTAAGGTGCCTTCTGAGGCCTGTTATCTAAACTTTGCACCACTGCTTTTACATTCAGTGTCTGAGGGTGGTTTTTGCATGGTGATTGAGGTATTATTAGCAACCAAATAATTGTTAGAAATCACTATAGCTAAGCCAGCTGACTTTACAATTCTGATGCCCTTAAAATGGATTTCAGTAAAGGTTTTTTTCTGGAATCTAATTTGGTTTAGACATGAATAATTTACAGGCTTCTTTTACGAGACACCACAAAGGATCAATACAGATATAAAACATACCCACTACTGTATATGCCAGCTATTGCAAAATGACACGCTGTTCTTTTCGCAGAACAAATTGCAAACATATGCACCAATTCAATACAGAGTATTTTCTTTAAATCATACAACCTATCCATTAATTCAGTAGCTAATAGTGATTTTTAGTTCTTTTATCTTTCTTCTAATTACAAAGTCAGATAGTAACAAAAAAAAAAGTTGCTTTTCAGTGCTCAGCTTAGGGAACAATAATGGCTATTCGTTTCTCAGGGTTTATTTCTATTTTAAATCTGTGTACATATGCTAATAGTTAGAACCTGTGTTTCCATAATGGGGGTAGCAAGGTGTTTGATACATATTTTGTCATATTTATGCTTTCATGTACTTATGCACGAAAGAAAATTGGGCATCAGGAAATGCGGTTATTTAGATGGCCTATACTTATTTGGCTCTACGGTTACAAATAGGCAGAAAAATGCATAGAAATGCCTTTGTCTGTGAACATCTAAGTTCCGCAAAGTACATAGATCAGTCTTTATCCTGTTATAATTAGGCTTCAAAAATTAATATCGATGTGAATGATGATAGCTGGCTCTGTCTAGAATGATTTGGATCTGATTTGAAAGTTCTACATTTGAGACATAAGTTTTGTAACTGAAGCAATTCACATAAACAGAATTCAGGAGAATCTAGACTACAGTGATGCCCTAGTATATAACCTGAAAATTTAATTGACATTAATATCTAACTGGAATCTAGTTAGTTAATCTCAAAAAGTGGACAGAAACTGATGTAAGTGGTTAGTTGCTGTAAACAGCAACATCTTAAGATAGATTACATTTACCACACATCCAGCATTCATGGTTTTTACTGTGAAACCTCAAAATTTTTTTTCTAGAATATGTATATGCAGAGTTTACCACTCACCAATACAAGAGAATATCATAGTCAAGATTTTCCTGGTTCCAAAAAGAGCATAAAATTTATATTTTTTTACTTCTTTAAGTTTGGAGAAAATAAGTATTTAGAAGTTACGCTTAGTTTATAATCAAAACATAAATTTTGCCAAACTCCCAAGTCTGACAGGTTTTACTAGTTCTTGTCTTCAAGTTTCAGTGATGAACCAACACAGGATTTACCCTTGGGGTAAACAGTTTGTATAATGTCAAATATGTGACTACGTGGAGTATAATACAAACTTACCCTTCCCCAGGTCTGGCCATTATTGTTAAAATTTAAATAACAAAGTAATATGTACCTACACTTTCATTTGACCTTGGCTGCTGTCGGTGTGCTGTCGGTGTTTTAAACCACGTTCTTCTACTGCCTCTAATGCTGAGAGATTCTCTAGTGCATTTTATATTCTGGATTAAAACTAATGTTTCCCAGCTGCCATTATGTGGGGTATTCTTCTGTATAATATTGGCATGATTCATCACTTCCTCTGTAGTGTCTTAAAACCTAGACAGCTACTGTTAGGATCTAGTGAGGTGTCTGACTTGTACTTTTTCCTTTAAAACTTAAAAATATCCTTCGGAATCATTTGTCAATTTTACCTCTCCCCATTCCCATTATCAATAGTGGAGGGAAAAATTTAAAAAGCCCACCCTCACTTCTCTTCATTTGGAATAGTTTAGTTTCATTTGCAATGTCAGCAGAGAAGTGCAAGGCTTTGGAAGGTATTAGTTAACTTCCTTTTCAATGTTAGGGGTTCATAGACACCAGCAGCTGTAGCAACAGCTACACTGACAGCAGGCCACCACTGGCAGTGGCAGCTCTTGTCCCTGGGTTAGATTCTGCATCATTTTGAAATCACTGACCAAGAGCAATGCACATGCCACAGAAATTCCCATTAGAAACTCCTGTACTAAGGACAGAGCAGAAAGTATGCGTTTTGATGTGCCACACCAAAATAAAGAACACAACATTTTTTTTTCTACTAAAAAGACTATAAATATTTTTAAATACTAGATATGATACGACTAGAAAAGTCTTCAATTTACACTGCCATATTCTGGTAGACCTTCAAGAAGTTCCTTATATTTCATTTGAGCTATGATAAAATGTATTACTACTGCTGCAGTGTGCTAAACCACCTTCTGCTAGGATAGTTAAATATGATGCGTATAAGCTTGTTGAGTATTGTTTCTTAAATATCAGGGATAAACAATTTCCTACATTTTCTAATTGCAGTGCTACATGAAATAAATATAGGGAAATGTTTTAATCATTATTAGGCAAATGGACACTTCTTGCACAGACTACTAATAACGTCTTTTAGTTGTCTTGAAGTTGGAGTCTGCTGTGTCTGTTCTGTTGTGATATTTTAATCTTTTCATAGTTGATTTCCTTTCCATGCTTGTCCTTATTTACAAATCATTGCCTCATTTTGTTCTAACATACTATGCTTTCTGTTTCTATATCAATATATACAGATTTGCATCTCAGGAACCCCCCTTTTTAGGCACTGTGGTACAACATGTCTCTAATACTTAGCTAACTTCCACATACTTCAAAATGCAGTGCTAGTGGTAGCTCAGCTTCAGAAGTAGGCTAGCGTCCTAAACCGTAATGGACATACATTTGTGGCAGTGTTTCTGTTGGCACAAAGCACCTGATCCCTACTTGTGAGGGTCAGGTGGACAGAAGAGGTCAACATGTCAATTGCCATACATTGGCCAAAAGCAATGGGTGGAAGGAGGGTTTCCACACTCTCAGACAAACTGGCGCTGATTCAGCCACTCATACTCTTGCATTAAAGACTGAAGAAGTTGATAATTTAGAAAAAAAAAAGTGGAAACAGACATTAGCACTAGAAATGTTGCTTGTTCTCTGCAAATGTGAATCTTCTTTCTGTGAAATTAGCTTGGATAGCACAAAAAGTAGTCTCAGTTTATTAAAGAAGGAGCTTCTTTCTTGCCTCATTTTTACCCATTGTCATCAATCACTCTCACAAAAATGAATATAATGTTCTTCTTACACTCTACTCTTAGGGTTTTTCCTAAGAGTTGAATCCAGTTTAAAAGGATTTAATCCAGTTTACAAGGGTTTTTTTAACTTGGACCATTTCACTGAGCTGATTTAAAGTACAGACACAAATAGGGTTTTTTTCTCATAGCAAAGGAAGCATTAAATTGTAGCACTTAGGTAGGAATGAGTACCAGGGGAGGAGGGGTATGGGGGCAGAGGGTAGCAAGAACCTCTAATTGGTTTTGCCATTCAAGGAAACTGTAATGTCAAATTTAGTTGATGGTATAAAATGCTAGTTCTTCAGAATAAAAGCATTTTTACCCTTACCTTGCACCCAGTTTTTAGAGATGAGAATGTCTTCAGCAATTGACAAAACTTGAGAAAACTTGACAAAGCCCAGCAAACTTCCTTATTGGTCACATATATAAGGTAATAATTACTGTTAAAACTGAACAATTTTTAAAAAGTTAAATCGCCTTTCCCTACCTGTGCTACCTGTTATCTGCACTTAATGTGTTATGTAAAGTATACACAAAGTGCACATAGTTAGCTGTGCTTTCTGTTTCTTTTTTTCCATGCATTAACATTTTCTCCTGGTGTTTGGTGTATGCCCACTTCAGGAAAACTTAGAATCCAAACAAATATTTTCAACTTTAATAAGAAAGTGTATCAGTTATTAAATGTCAAAATTGTCTATCAGAGCTCTTTTCTCAGCTTTAACTACCTGACAGTATTTTTATATCATCTAACGCGAATAAATTTGTGATAAGAAGTGATTAATGTTTTGATCAGACGGTTACTAGAGATTTGACATTGGTTAATGTGGTCTGAGGGGTTACTGCTTACTCAGCAAACATGCATTCCTGGCTTGCTGCAATGTTTAGTAAAATGTGTTTGTGTAAAATACTATGGAAGGTGTAAAATAATTTTTCCTTCACACTGCAATCAGCTGGTGATGACTACAACTGGGGTTTGTTAGAAGTAGAAGAGGGAAATGCCAAATAGATAGAAGGAGAAAAATGTCCTGGTGAAGAGGTTAAGCACTGGAATTTTTTGACCAAAACCCTACGGAATCTGCATCCTTGGAGATATTAAAAACTTGACAGGACAGTCCTAAGCGACCTGATAGAGCTTTACATTTAGCCCTGCTTTGATAAAGGGTTGGACTGCATGACCTCCAGAGGTGCCTTCTAAGCTAACCTCTGCTATGATTTACAGTCAACTGTCAGTGCCCTCAATCACCTTATGTTTCAATCACAGGAAAAGATGGAAATATTGTAGGCCAGACAATTTATAATAGAAAATGGATACTCAGTATGAATTTATATTTTTATTTCCACTTGTACTATTTTAAAACTTAGTTTCCAGACTGACTTGTTTGAAATATGTTTTTTAATGTGTTTATAGGCTGAGCTGCTCTGTATTAACTCTAAAAAAGGCATTTATCATGAAAAGCTTGACCCAGAGTTAATTTTAGAGGTGCTAGCAAATGCTGCTGTTATAAAGCCTCTTTTCCTGTTTATGGTAAGAACAGATCTCTTTTCCTCATACTTATTATCTTGCCAAAACCAGAGGTCATTAGCAAGGTGAATCTCTGTTTTTTCAGTGCTTCTGTCAATATAATTTTAGGAAATACACACAACTGCTGTACAAGTTTTCAGATGGAAACCTATTAAATTTTCAAATAGTTAACACAACTGTATTTTAGTCCATATTTTTCCCATTACTGTTATTGATGTTATTTGTATTTGGTATGAGGGATGTCAAGTTGGTTGTTTTCTTTTTTTTTTTCCCCAGAAACTGTATGGGATATGTTGTTGAAACATAAAGAGGTCCCTGCAGTTTCTCTTACACAGTTATTTTTTGTAGATTGAGAAGGGGTTTTCTAAAAGCTGAAACGGTTGCAACTAATACAAGTCTACATCCATTAGGGCTTAGGATGCTATGGCCCATATCTTAGCTGAGCTAACATTAGCAGTACTTAAACAATACAAGCAATATACCTGTATTAAAAAAAAAAGCGACCTATTTAGTATATAATCATGCAAAACCCCGGGAAGTCAATAAATACATAATACAGACAAACAACTTTTCACCCATACTCGGTAATACAAGTGCAGACGTACATTCAGTTTTCCAAGTTTTCTTTCAGGTGAGGATCTCAAAAGTATTTAAAAAAAATGGACGGATAAATGGGGAGAAAAATTAGGGGTTTTTTTCTCCCAAAATATATGTATAAACTTATTTGGGTTTCAAAACACAGTCCCAACCCATCAAAATCTTTGATAGAGGAGGCTGGTCACAGGTCCCTTGTAACTCAGCTGTCAAGAAACAGTGAACACTCATAAAATATAATTAGAAGCACCTTGCCCAACATCACAGTGCAGAGCTGGAAATAGAATTCCAGTCTTCTATTTAAAAATCCTAAGATAAACACTAGATTTACAGTGTTCCCTATCTTCTATACAGTTGGGGATTTTTTTTTTTTGGCAGGCTAACAAAGTTTAGCATAACACTATGGGCTTACGTGGCCTTCTTTCCCTCTGTAGCATTCTTGGAACAATGTCATAATATGGTCATGTTAAAAGGATTTTTCCAGCACTTTCTGATTCTGAAGTTCCTTCTCATATTTTGTGTACCAGGAGCCTGATCTGTCTTGCATCTGTGCAAGCATGCATACAGCCACTCCCCCTGTTCCTAGTATGTTTGAATTCTGGGCTTATTTCAAATTTCCAAGATTTATTTATTCTAGACACACTAGATGTCCCACTGATAAAAAATGGTGTGATGTTGGCTTACGGTATATAAATCAGTGAGCTGAAGTCAGGAAACCTCATCCTGTTTCTGACGTGCAGCTGAACCTTGGAGAAGCCACCACTGTACAATCTTATTTTTATCTGATAACTGGGAAGATTGTACATACCTTCCTTTCTAAAAAAGCCTAGAGGCATATGGATAAAAAATACTGAATATGATATTACCAATAATGAATTCTTAGAAGAATCAACCGAATATCCATTACATATTAATATTTCAAGGAGGATTGAAAACATTAAAATTATGTAAAACTTACGTTAACACTTAAAGAAAACACCCTTACAGTATGTAAAAAACAACCATATCTTTATTTTCTTACTGACTTAAGTGTTTAAGTTGTTATTCTTCAACAAAATCTTAACTTTCTGTCACCTTGAGAATCATATAAAGAAAAGAAGGCAGGTCATAGAAAACTTGAATGAAAGTGAGAATATACAGAAAGCACTGCAGCCATCAGAAAATTTGCAGAGCACAGGGAAGGAGTAGCAGAGGAGGATGATGAAAATAATAATGAACAGGGAAAGTTACAGTAAATTTAGGCAGAAGAGAAGCAGTCATAGTGTATATGCCTCAAGACTTTGAATTTGGTGATTCATGACTGGCTTGGAACAGTAGGAATTAAAGTTTTTTACAACTGAATAGTCACTGTGAAAATGCATATTTATAACTATACCTAATCTTGACAAATATATTATTCTCATACTACAGCTTCTATTCTTGATAAAGAAAATTTAAGTAGTAATTTTAAATCTTGCAGAACAGAAATTGTTGTTGTTCTCAACTTTTTTCACATATTATCCCAAATTAAAGAAAAAGGAATACAGGGCTTTCTTCCATTTTATTTTGGAAGCTCACTCCTGGATCAATATAAAGAAAGAGCTGGCGATTATGACCCATCACCTACTCGGATGCTAAGGACTGAAATAAAATGTGATTCTGGATTTATCTTAAACATGTAAAGTCCACAAAAATATTTCTGAATATTTTATCATATAGAAATTTAGTAGAATTTCTAGGATTGTATCAGTGACCTGCAGAACTTCATGGATTTACATTAATACCAAAACTTTTAATCCAGTACCTCCCTAAACACCTCACAGATTTAGTAGATGGTCAGGTAGGGCAGAGAATAAATTTGTCAGAAGAGAAGCCTTAGTGAGGACATAGCAGCAGCCTTCCAATGCTTAAGAGAAAGTTACCAACCAAGAGTCCAATGCCAGGCTCTCTACAGAGGGGCAGGAAAACAGAATGAGAGACAGCAATCAGAAATTGAGAAGGCAGTTCTGGCTAGATATAAAGAAAAAGTATTTCAGTATGATGGTATTTAAGCATTGGAGCAGGTTTCCCAGAGAGACTGTGAGGTCTCAGAGGTTTTCAAGACCCAACTGGACAAAGCCCTGGGCAGCCTGGCCTGAATTCAGTGTTGACCTGGCTTCGAGGAGTGGGTTGCACGAGGCGACCCCCAGAGGTCCATTCCTGCCTGATTAAGTCTCTGATTCGATTTTGAGCTAACCCTGGCACTGAATGTGACAACTTTTTAACAGGTAGCATGCAGCACTGCCTAAGAGTTTAGGACAGAAAGCAAGACGTAATTCTTACACTCTCAAGGAAAATTTAGCTAAGTAGAACAAATGTAGGCAAACTGCAGTCCACTTTGCTCCCAGTAACTGAAGTGAAAACCAATGAGCATGCTGCAGTTTTCCTTTAAGCCTCTTTGGACAGTCACAGTCAGCAATATTTGCATGCATCCCATTTATGCCCTAGTCTCCCTGGTATTTTTGAAAAGACAGTGGCATAAAAACTTCAGCATGTGAGAAAGTCATTTCCACAAATCCATAATAAGGACTAAAATGTAATTCTACTAGTGACCTTTAAGTATTGCAACTGTTTAAGAGAAATATATAGGAAGCAAAAATTATCCCAGGAGTTGATGTCTGCATAAAAGGATTGCATGATCATAAACCTGTTAGCATCAGCATGTGGGCTGTAGTGATGTAGAGGAAAAGAGTGGAATGGAAGTGATTAACACTGGCCACAGGTGGGTTCCAGTTCTTCTTCTGTTCTTGAGATGCTCAAGCTAGATCGTGATCTCTTAGGCAAGAGCTCTCTGGTTCAAAGGCGGTTAATCCCCAAATGATTCCAGCGATGTAAGGACTATAAGACGCTTGTATTCCACCTTACTTCCCAGATTCTATATTTCGGATATTTTTTGCTGTAGGAGGTATCCTGGTGCCTACTCTAAAAAATCTGTTTTTCCCCTCTTTCTGTCTGTAACAGGAGTCAGAAGCACAAACAAGGACATGTGTACTAGGGACTGCCTCTACTTTGTCCTTCTCCTTGTCTCCATATGGCAGCAAAATGGTTGACAGCCGACTGAATACGAGCCAGCAGTGTGCCCAGGTGGCCAAGAAGGCCAACAGGATCCTGGCTTGTATCAGGAATAGTGTAGCCAGCAGGACCAGGGAAGTCATCCTTCCCCTGTACTCGGCATTGGTGAGGCCGCACCTCGAGTACTGTGCTCAGTTTTGGGCCCCTCACTACAAGAAGGACATTGAGTTGCTGGAGCGTGTCCAGAGAAGGGCAACGAAGCTGGTGAAGGGTCTAGACCACAGGTCTTATGAGGAGCGGCTGAGGGAGCTGGGGCTGTTTAGCCTGGAGAAAAGGAGGCTGAGGGGAGACCTGAAAGGAGGTTGTAGCGAGGTGGGTGTTGGTCTCTTCTCCCAAGTAACAAGCGATAGGACAAGAGCAAATGGCCTCAAGTTGTGCCAGGGGAGGTTTAGATTAGATATTAGGAAAAACTTCTTCACGGGAAGGGTTATCAAGTATTGGAACAGGCTGCCCAGGGAAGTGGTCGAGTCACTATCCCTGAAGGTATTTAACAGATGGGTAGACGCGGCGCTTAGGGGCACGGTTTAGTAGTGGATAGGTACAGTTGGACTCAATGATCTTAAAGGTCTTTTCCAACCAAATGATTCTATGATTCTATGATTCTATGAAAATAACAATTTCTTAAGATGTAAAGAAAGGCATTTTGAATTAAGTAAGAACAGGTTTTAAAAAGAGATTTAAAAAAATCTCAGTACCTCTAAATACAATGTTTAACGAACTTACATAATCACTGCAGCATGAAGTCTTCAGCAATCATTACATAGACTCCACTTTTGGCTCTTGGGTGATGTGAAAATACTTTTCCACTATATTGTGGGTTGTGCCATCCCCAGCCTGCATCTGTCCCAGGCCCCAGCAGAAAGGCATAGAAAAAGGAGGTCCTAATTAACTAACTCCCAGTTGCCACAATATCCAGTTTACCCATGACTGCCTACTATGGCAGTCCTCTGTTGTTGCAATATTTTTCTGTTATTTTCATTAGCCTTTTCCTCAATATTTTTGTGAAGAAATTAACAAAGTTAGAAAATAATGTTTAGAAAATACAAGTATTGAGCAGAGTAAGAATGAGAGATTTGAGTGAGAGTGCATACTGGATATTTATAGTGGGTTTTTTTTTGCCCTAGAAAAGACCACAGGTACTGCAGGTTTTCCAGACGGACTAGAAAAGTGCTTGCCTGGAGTTATTTCTACGAGGTGATCGACAAAGGCTGCTTTTGTTTCAGGGAAACATGTTAAAAAGCTTCTTCTTTTCAGTAATTACATTTGATCAGTAACTCACTAGGGATATTATTGTCAGGGCTGTGGATGCCAACACTTTCTCATAGCAGTTATATGATCAGCAGTGTTTCCACAAGTCAGTTATTCCTGAGTCAGAAAGGAGCACTACAGTCAAGAGCATAATATGCTTTGCCTTTCTTCATACTCTGAAAGGAAGCTAAGGATCCACATATTTCTGGTTCCAGTATAGTTCCTTCTTCAAAGCCTATCACCCTATAGATCTTTCATACTTTCATACTTTTTATGCCTATCCCTGAACTGGCACAATGCCAATTCAGCTCAGCGCATAATTAATCAGTATCGATTATATTCATAGTAGATACAAGATTCCCATCAGCTGCAGATTGCAGAATACTCTTCCATTGCCATCTTACTTTCTGTTGCCTTTCCTAGTGTGTGCAACCTTGGAGACGTATATTTACAACCCCTTGTGATTTATTTATAAGAGCAGAACAAGAATCTCCACTCTTAACAATGAAGACATCTCAAAGGTCTGCCTACATATAAACTTGTAGTACCTAAAGTCAGGATTATGCTACAGTGTTTTCCATTGAGACATTTCATGGAAAACTGTCACCCTCCTCATCTCTTCTGAGATCTGCCCCTCTTCTCAAGCTAGAGACTTGAGAAGACTCTTCATCTCTTTTCTCATCAGATTATAGGAAGAACCCTTCTCCCTGTATTATGACTCACCCTTTCTGCATCCTCCTCCAAATCAATAAAAAATATGAATCAAAGGAAAAGACACTTTAGAACACGTGTTTATGACAGTAAATGTATGTTTGGCAGGACATGACACTAGCCAGATCCCTTTACTTTGGCTTCATGCCATCAGAAGCCATCTAGTCACATCTGTGTGATGATACATACAAACTGGCATAAAGACTCATCAGGAAGTGCTTTTCAGTCTAAACCATCATCTGTTAATCAACATTTTCTCAACTGGGGCCTTTGCGCCAGATCTCTTGGCCATGACTTTCCATAAGTAGAACCAGGTCATTTTGCTCCCATGTAAGAATAAGCCCCAAATTACTTCTGCATACATTTCAAATACAGTGGAATAAAGGTCTACATGCATCTTTTCACCAAACTCATTTATCTTTTGAGTCCTCTGAAAAAGAAGACATGTTAAAGCCCTGCTAATACACAGAATATCAAAAGAAGCATGTCTATTTGAAATTCAGAACTGATATATGAGTCAGCTCTGTCTTTTGCTTCTCCGTATCTCTGAGGTTCATGGCTCACTCACTTACTTGAATGGTATCTGTCAGAATGTCTTTAGCCATTATTTCCCAGTCAAACTTTATTCTACAGTCTTGCACAAAGTAATAGCAAGATTTCATTTGAGATTGTTTTGTATACCTCCCAGTATTTTTCCTCAAACCTTTTCAAACTCCTGGAGAAATAGGGATGGGATTGTATTAAGATCTTACGTATTTGAGGAGCATCACACCCTACCAAAAAAAATGCACCAAAAGCAGCAGTCTTCTGGTGTTCAGTGCCTAACTTCATTAAGCCCTACTTGTTAGTTGCTGGTCCTTTCATTTAAAAGGAGAAAAAGCAACTCCTGTTATGCTAGCCAGAAAGAAAACAAAAAGGAGTACTTTGGAAGGGTAAGTAGATAAGCAGCTAGAATAGAAGGATCCTTTACTCCTTTCTGTCCTTTTTCCAGCTTTTATTGGTATTGCCATTGTGCCTCTTCTGAAGCTTCTTGCATTGCCTGCTACCAGAGCCAGGACAGCAGATTAGATAGGAGGTTACCCTAGTGTGATAGATCTCTCCATATGTTTCATACTGAATTTACATTTGGATGATAACAGCAGTCACTTTTTTTTTTAAGTAGGCCACCTGTCCCTCATGCAATTGTGTCAGCTGCTTAGGTTTAAAAATAATTTTTGCTAAAAAAAAAGTCTTCATACTAATAGAATCCTAAAATGTAAGATAATGAGATAAAAATTATATTGCTCATAAACTTAAATGGGGAGGGGTAAATCTTAGCAGTTTTGGATTGCTCATTCACATTCCAGTCTTACTTCCTTTTCCCTCTATTTTTTTTCTCTTTTCCCAGTTGAATAAGATAAAATTCTCCTTCACAGAAAAAGCACACACACAGAGACAAAAAGAGATCATCTAGCAACTCCTGTTCAGCTACCGTTAGTTTGTATTACAATTTAGAGGCTTTTTGTTTTGCATTAGCGGGGAAAAGCCCTATACACTTTTTGTTGAAGAGGACGGTTGCTAGCAGTCAGAGGTTTAGCACAATTATTCTGCTTCAGATGGGACTGCTGCAAAAAATCCTAAGGCTGAGAGATGTAAAGGAAGCTACATGGGAAAGATGGGATCAGAGAAGTTAGAGAGGAAAACTCTTCAGGAGCATGAAGAGAAGATAAAATAGGTAAGGATGAGTAGCAAAGAAATGGGCTAATTCAGCTGTCAGTTGACTTTGTGATAATTGTTACAGCTCAGCAGTCTTAATTTTCATGCATTTAATGTCATATCCAGAAATTCTTATGATGTTACAGAAAAGCCTTAATAAGCCTTTTCAGCTGCCTGGCATCATTCTTCTGATCTACTAGTTGTTTCCAAAAATGTTACCTCTTTTCCTAAAGAGGTTGAGAATATTTCCCATACTTCTCCTTGATGCAGTTTCCTAGAATCACCTTGATTTTCAAACTTGCAGATAGAGACGATAAAATAGAATTTCTTTTTATTGTTCCCTGATCTCCCGTTTCCCCCCTGCATCCTCTGTCAAGTAAGTACCTGCACTCTTATTATTTTTTCCAAAGCCTTGTTTTGTCCAAGAAAAGCATTTCTTCATATGCTGCTGTTGTGTATAGAAAGAGCTCTGAAGCTGGAGTCAGTGATTTTGGATGTGTATATTTTTAGATAGAAAATAAATTTTTGGCTTCAGTCATAAGGGAAACTGGTTTAAAGAAACTGAACCAGTTCTCTTATTTCACAGCTTCTAAAGCATGTCTGATTTCAGATAATTTGAATAGCAAAAGCATTACCAAAACCAAACAAGGAAATAGTCATTGTTCCCCCAAACCCCACCCGGCAGTAGTATCCAAAGGAAAAAATAGGATAACTTTGCGATACAGCTTTTTCTGCTTATGTAAGTGAAATATTGAGGAGAAGTGCAAAGTTTGTTTTCAGCTATTGCTTTGTTAAAAAAACAAAAAACCACTGTAGTCTAAATCAGTTTTTCTCTTTCCTGTGAGCTTTAGCAGGGAGTATAAATTCCACAAAGCTTCAGCATTTTTTTCCTGAAATTATCCAAGGATGTTCTCAGTAATGTGTAAGCCTTTGGAAAAGTAGTTTGGAAAACTTGGTATCTCTGCTCAGCTTTTGGTTATGAAAACAGCTAATGTAGCAATTTTTTGAGGAATGTAAACTGTATAAAGTATTAAGATTAGACAAATGGCAAACAATAATCACAGGTTTTGTAAGTCTCAGAAATTAAAAGAGAGTAACTGGAGGAAGCCCCCACCCTTCAGAGATGCTTCGAGCAGTCCCAAGCCAGACAGGCTGTTCCCGAAGACCAGCCTCGCTACCCGCGGCAGATACAGGCAGCAGAAGGCCGCTACCCTCCCGGCAGCGGGCAGACCTGCCGCCCGCCGCAGCCATGGCCACGGCCGGGGCCAAGCACCTGCCATTGGCCGGCCGCGGCTTCCCGCCTCCCTTGAAAGCTTGCGAAGGGCGGGCGGTAGTAGCGCCTCGGCAGTCGGGTGGCAGGGACGGGGCGGAGCGGGACGGGACGGGACGGGACGGGACGGAACGGAACGGAGCGGAGCGGAGCGGAGCGGAGCGGAGCGCCGGGCCAGAGCAGGAGGCCGCAGGTAATCCCCGGGCAGTCGGGGGGCGGCTTTCTTCACTCAGAGTTTTTCCTCATGAGGCTTGAAGGCGGGTTCGACTGACTTCAGTGAACTTCACTGAGGTTCCTTTGCTCGTGGGTCTTTGTACAAAGCGGTGGCATTGATCAGAGTCCTAAGTTTGTATGCTTAGTATAGCAGTGCTTGTTATGAAAGCTTAGTGCTTTATAGTAGGTGGTATTCTTTGTGTATTTATTTGAGTTCAGCTTCTACTGGCTCGGTAAAGTAAGGCTTGCTAGCCAAGCAGCTGAACTTGTGGCTCTGCTAGCTGTGATGATTTATAAGTGTGTTTCTTAAGGTCCTAAGTCCTACAATGGTAGGTCAGTACTATGTACATTTGAACTGTGATGCTTACGAAGTAGTAATGGAAAAACTTGTCTTACAATTTGTTGTGGATTATCTTTTCATCTACTTGTTCAGTTGCCAAAAAATAGTGACATTAACGGTGAACCTAGAGGGTAAGCTTTTTTTCCTTGTTCTAAAGCCTTCAGTGATGAAAGAGAACTAGTCAATTGATTAAAACAATTAGCTGAAGACATAGAATTCATGTTATCACTGAAATGCATCTAATTCCAAAATTGTGAAACTTACTTTTGTTAGGTGTTGTTAAGTATTTAGCGAGTGTATGCTGATGAAGAATCTCTTTATGAATTGATAATCTACATACATTTGGCTTTAGTGTATTTTATTCTTTCATAATTGGATGGGAATAGTAAATCATTCTGGAGTTACTTCATCTGTTTCAAGGTAGGAGTTATCAGCTAGCACCTTCATAGATATAATAGGGCTGCTGTGAGAAGCAGAGTACAGGATATAATGTTAGGCCTGCATAGTAGTAGTTTGCAGGACTACCATGACTTATATGCTACTTGAAGAAAAAGCAAGGAAGAGTTATGAGGGTCTATACTTATGGGGGGGGGGTTGGGACACTTCAGTGTAAAATGCCTATGTATGTTTTCATCTGCCCTTAACACAGCTGTAATAAAGGCTACAAATATGTGTGAACTCATTAGAACACATGTGTGCTTATTAGTTCTTCCCTATCAAATTTCTGCATTGATGTCTGTTATGCCTTGGCTACACAAGTAGGCTATTTTTTTGTACTACTGTTTACTCTGTCTATAAACCGTAAAGTCAGCTTGAACTAGAAATTCCTATATGGTTCTTGCTTCCCCCCACACAAACCTCATCTTGCAGCTTTATTTCTGCCCCATGGCAGAACTAAGCAGGACTCTGGTGGTAGCTGCCTTTGAAAACTGCCTGGGTGTCTCTTTGGAAATAGTCAGGACTTTAATGCACAGGCTGGCTGTGTTCGTTTATAGAATTAATGTTTCCAATAATATCCCTGCTGATCTCAGGAAAGGGGAAAAAAATAAACAGTAATGAAAAAGATGCTGGGTTTGTTCCAGCTGAAAGGAACAGTAATTTTTTTTCCTCAAAACTCCTTCTCTCTTCCTTCTCTCCCAAACACCTCCCTAGGAGGTAAGAGGGAATGTGACTTGTGTGTTGGTCTCCCCATGGAATTTTGTACGTGTGTGAGAGGTTTCTCTTTCCTCATAAAATAACTCATCGTTCGCAAGTCTTATGTTCTCTCCCTCATAATTCCTGTCTGAAAAGGACCTTGTGAAGTTAATCTAGTTTAAAGTAATGATCAAGAGATGTGCTGCTAGTTCCTCTGCCAAGTTTTGTGACTTCACAAATATGCCACTTGCTCTCAAAAGTTTGTTGCTATGCAAGACTTGCAAACAGTAGTTACCAAATTAGTTACAGACCATCTCCTGCAAGCTAATCTTCATAGATGCACTTGTGGGCTCAGTGGAAGCTCCGTGACCAAATTCTACACTTCTTCAGCAGGTCACCTGTGAGGATGGGCTTGTTGGATGTGAAGTGTAGCCTTGAACAGAGTGAGCTAAGGTACTGTTATTTTTTGCTGTCTCAAATGCAGTGCTTCAAAGAATAATGTTTAAAACTAAAGAAAGGACGGTGTTTCAGATGACTGTTGTATTTAAATAATTTAGAAAAATGCCAGTAACTTTTTCCTTCTTTCCTTTTAACCTTTCTTCCTTAAATGGTGCTTTTTTTTATTTAAAAAAAAAAAAAAAGAGGGGGGGCTCTGTCTAGCATTTGCTATATCTATATGTATTTTTGTCTGTAGAAATATTTTTTACTCTTATTATGATTTCTACTCTTGAACTGTTACTCCGTCGGTCATTATCCTCTTTGTATAACATCTTCAAGTAAAACCCAATTCTGCAAAGACTTGCATGTAATTGTGTGCCATTAAGCATATGTATATGTCTTTGTAACCAGTTAAAAGCAAGCACCCTTCATTGTGCATGGTACCTCTACTGTTATTCCAGATTCATTTTATAGGATGCATTACCCAGTTATAGGAGTTGGGGAGGGTGATCAGAGCAGGTAGTGAAGAATGCTGGGAGGTTGCAACAGATTTCTTTGATTCAGCGCTACAGATGCATATGTGCATTCACCTTGCAACAGGAACAGCAGTAGTCTAGCTGAATTGTTTATCTGGTTATAATACACTATTTGTGTTGAGCCTGCAGGAGGGAAAACTTAAAATCCTGGCATCCCGTCCATACCAGCACTCTGCCTGTCGCTATTAGATCAGGGTAGAGTGTCCCTGTCCCACAGAACTCTGAGAGTGCAGAAAATGTTTCCACCCTGTGCTGGAATAAAGCAGACTCCCCCTTCCCTTCCCCCAGGCTTTTGTGGGGAAAAAACAAAGTGTGAGCAACCCAAGCAGAATAGCCAATAGCTGGGTGAAGGGGGCTTTCCAGGGATGTGACAAACACAGGGTCAGGTGCCTTCCTTGAATCCAGGGCTGTGAACCAGGCTGCCTTTCTTTCATGTGACTGCACATGTCGCTAAAGCTGTTTGACTTTAAGGCAGGACAGGTGTATCTCAGCCAAAGTTTTGGTGTGGATGAGTTGACACCTTCTCCCTCCCTCCCCCTGCCAATCCCATGTTTGTTACACTGGAAGAGTCCCAACAAAATCTGGTTGCTACATAATGATGGGGAAGTCTTTTAAAAACAAAAGAGGGAGGAAAAATCCCCTACCCCTCCACCCCCTCAAAAGGCCCCCAAGCAAAGCCAAGGCAGGGGTGAAACACGTGAGAAGCAGGGGGTTTCAGTGACAGCCGTCCTTCATTTGAGAACAGAGTTCGGCCAATTAAATCCGCCGGCAAAACCGGGAAGCCCTTCCCTGCTCAGGGCCGCGGCGCTCGGGGCTGGCCCGGCGACGGGGGTGCGGCGCAGGGCCCACCGGGCGGGGGCCGAGGCGGCCCCGGGCATCTGTGCCGCTGCAGGAGCCGCGCCTCTGCCACCGAGCTGGCTCCCGGGCGGGGCAGTGCTTATCTCTCGGCGAATGTTCCGTGGGTGCGGAATAGATGTCGGTATCCCGCTTTGCGAGCTAACCTAACCTTTTCCCCGCGGCAGGGGGGCCGAGCCGCCCCCCCGAAGAGACGTATGCGGTTTGAAGAGAAGGCGGGCGGGGCCGGGGGGAGCCGTGGAAGGGCACCGGCACCTCTGCATCTGCCAAGACCTCGCGTACCCCGGCGGAGGTGCCACCCGGCGCAGCTCGGCAGCGCCGGCAGCAGGCTCCCCCGCCGCCGGGCCCGGCC
>VYZW01049218.1:58270-69953 GCA_013401315.1 Balaeniceps rex
AATCATGGTCATTAGCTTATGCAGTTCTTAAAAGAATTGGCTAAGCTATTTTTATATGCACAAGCAGGCATAAGTATTATGGTAAGTAGTCATTTCTTCTGTGTAGAACAACTGGTCTATGTAAAGTAGGGTGGAATAATGTGTATGTCTATGGTAAAAGTCAGTAACTTATACTGACTTTTAAAAGTTAGAAAGATGGATGAAATATCTCTCAGCTCACCAACCACGGGACAAGGCACAATGCCTGTCAAATATCAAAGCTGAAGTAGTTGGACTAAAGAAATTTTCAGCTCTAACAAAAATCTAAATAATTTACTTCTTGCTCCAAAAGTATTTTTCACTGATACGTAGTGTTTCTTTTTTTAAAAGCATAATTCTACAGATTGCAGGCAGTTTACGCTTTCCTGTGTACACTGCTTTCTAGTCATTGGACAGTCTGAACAAGATAAGTAGCTGCCTGGCTTTGTTTTACTCTGCAAGTTGAATGTTCCTATAAATGGTTTCTATTTTTTTTCTTTTTTTCTTAATTTGTACTTAGACAAAGTTTAAAATAAACTCTTAAACATCATAGAGTTTGGACTAAACTCCTTAGCTTTCTTGTATTTGAGCTCAGTACTGAATGACTGAAGTTAAAATGGGACAGTATTCCCCCTCAAAGGCCTGGAGTGCAGAGAAGAGTTGCAGGAAAGCAGGAGCTCGCTGTTCTATTGTGCTGCATTCTTTTACCTTACCCGCAACTTTTTTTGAGCGTACATGCATGTGCACTTTCTTCCTATTCTCCCCCTGCATGCTGTTGTAGTGAAATTGGACACAAAGCTTTTAGCACTGCAAGCCTTTCTAGAACATGTTTAAGGCAACACAGTTTAGTCAAAACTTGACTGTGGTGCATGTAACATGAAGAAAACGTTACTGGTTATCAAAGTCTGTATTGCAGTTGTAAGGACAGCTACAAGAGGAGTGTTATACTTGGGCCTCACGTAATTTGCTCAAAGAACTACTGTCTTGATTAGTTTTGCATAATGCTTACTATTATGAAAATGCTTTCTCTGGTTTTAATGGTTTGTATTACTGAGCAGGTGTTAACTGATACTACATAGCTTATGATTTGCTCATGCATTGCTGAGAATGGAACATGAAAAATCTGCTTACACATGCATTTATAGTGATATTCTATAGTGTTTTCAATTGGAATCAGGTTACAAGCCTTTCTCCTTTCAACAAAGGGCTTGTAAACTGCAGGACACACTGTTTTTGTTGTTGTATATTTGTAATAGTGTGATTCAATGGAGTAAAAGACAGTCTTAGTGGACAGAAAATGTATTGTTATTTAGAATGACTTTTTTGTCTTGTTATTACGACTGTTTTAAAACACTCTGTTTCCACACCTCTCACTCCTCTTTTCATGAGTCCTATAGGTCTAGGACAGTTCGTAGATCAAGTTAAAGAGCAAAGGCAGCCTCTGCTTTCTTTTTTTTTTTTAACCAGGGCAAAAAACACCACAAAGTGAGTNAGTTTAGAATTTCTTGGGCATTGTTTGAATTATGAAGTGGCTGCTGATTGTTTCTCTGCTAAATCTCACCATCTTTGACACAAACTCATTATGAGCAAAATGTCAGACTTAGTCTGAGGGAACAGATTGAAGTGCTTCACCTGAAGCAAGTCTTTTTTGGGGAGTTGAAGGCATGTAGGCCACATGTACTTGTGAATTGACCTATACCTTAGCTCAAGAGGACCTTCTTCCTGAGGAGATCAAGGCATCAAAACTGGTTAATCAGTTTTGGCCTAATGTTCAATGTACAGCCTGATGTAACTTAAGTCTAGCCTTGTCTGAGAGGACCTTTTTGTCTGTGTTTACCTCTTAGCAAGGCAGCACCTGCGAAGTGATTGCCCATGAGGTATGTTTGCAGATAATCAAGCTATATTTCAAATAGATCTTCTTGTTGGTACATGTCAAACAACATATAGGCTCTCACCTAACAGTTCAGAATTCAGTTACTACTTCAGAGAAAGTATATAGGTGTGTGAGCACCCTCTTGTCTTGTGTTATTCTGCCTCCTGTATGTGTGATTAAAATGGTTCGTATAGTTAAACTGAACAGTAACTTGCTCCCTAGTTTTTTGGGTTGGTTCTTAAATTGCCTGGTGTGAAGTCTGCACTTCAGCTCAAACGTTGAGGGTTAGTGGAAACTCAAGTTCTTGCTGGAAAGTGTCTCAATATGTGTGTATGAGTATTCAGTGTTCTGGTGTCTGAACACGCTTAAGAAATTTTACTGTGAATTCTGACCCTGGACACTTCAGGTAACTGCCCGGACTGATTCCTTGCAGAATAAGAGGTCACAGCTTGTGCCATCATAGGGCTTGTGCTGTTGCCCCATAGAAGCAGAATTGAATAGGTCTCAGTTCCTTCCAAATCTGTTTCATAAATCTTACTGTCAGACATGAGGAAACTTTGGGAAGCTGAGAGCTTTCTCTGAATAGTCCTTTTTAGACTAAGATAGTTAATTACTCTGTTGGAATTGAACTATTTCAGAGTTGAAGAAGCATACACTCAACTTTTTTCAGTGTATGCTTTAGTATAGCTATCCTAGGAATGTAGGAAGAAACATTTTTGGCTTTGAAAGATGTCTTTACTCAAAAGATGCGAGACTCCTTTTCTGCTTATGACCCACACATCTGACTATTCAATGCTTAAGGCAGCTCACAATGTGCATTATCTTAAATAAAAGGAAATCTGATTTGCTCAGAGGCTGGACATGATTCTCGGGCTGACTTGTTTCCCAGTCTTTGGTGGAATGCTAATGCTACTATGTAGAAAACCTGTGTGTTCTTTGTCTTGAGTGAGATACGGAATGATGGAAACTCATCTGGGAAGTTTTAGGAAGGAATAATATATCTGCTGTAGGGCATAGATCCTGCTTTCCCTGAAGGTCTTAAACTATGAAATTCTAACTCAATTTTTATCTTATGCCAGAGCAGCATTTTGCATTCCTTGTGGTGTAAAGACTTCTTTTAGACAGTTTCTTTAAACATTTTTCATATGTGCATGCTATTAAAAGAGCTTCTGGTTATTAAAAAAAAAAAATCCAACAGAAAAAGAGCCTTTGACTTCTTAAAAACACATAATACTATTCTTGGCCTCTTCTGATTTGTAGGGTGAGGCTCAAATGGAGATAGCAAAATGTCTGGAAAAGGTATTACAGAAAGAATTTGGGTGATATTTGTAATTATTTTCCACTGCTGTCTCACTGCTACCATCCTCTTGAAACTTGAAATGATACCCAGTGTTGTGGGGAGATAGCGTGCCAGGCAGCAGAAGAGATAATTCTAAGGAAATGCGTGTTCTGTTGGTCAATCTGTGGCAGAAACAAAAACGAAGAAGGAAGTGTTGAAGTGCATAGTACTTAAGTGTTTAGTATTTAAAACTAAACAGTGTCTTCTTCCCTGACTAATTAAATAATATAAAAAGGAAATGTTTTTTTCTTGTCAGCATAATGTGGAAAGTATTTTTTTCTATTAATAGAAAATCTTGAGCTAATGGAACACTTGAACAAGTTTAAGGAAGACCATGGGAATGCATTGGAAGCTTAGGTTGTGATGACTTTTTCTGAACAGTTTTAACTGTGTAGTACTTAAATTCAATGAGTAGAATTTCAGTGAAAAACCCAGTTACATATAGGAAACTTGACACAATTTTGGTTATTGCAAACTGGAAGCTCGAATAATATATTATGAAAGGATTCTGTGCTGTTGTTCTAATCCCCTACATAAATATCTGTGCGGGTTGATCATGGTATCCACAGAAGTTGCTCAGTAGTCTTAACTTCTCAGTGTTAGAATTAAACTTACCTGGCTTTACTTCTGAAAGCGTGGCGTGAAAAGCTGATTAAAAAAAAAAAAAAAAGAAACAAACATTCAGTGTGTGAACTGGATGTAGATTTGGTGTCTGAGCCTGTGGACAAACAGCTTGAAAAAGAGGTCTGAGTATTCACAGAATCATTAAGGCTGGAAAAGACCTCTAAGATCATCTAGTCCAACTGTCAACCCAACCCAACCATGCCTACTGTACCATGTCCCAAAGTGCCACGTCTACATGTTTTTTGAACACCTCCAGGGATGGTGACTCCACCACCTCTCTGGGCAGCCCGTTCCAATGCCTGGCCACTCTTAAAAGAAATTTTTCCTAATATCCAATCTAAACCTCCCCTGGTGCAACTTGAGGCCATTTTCTCTTGTCCTATCGCTTGTTACTTGGGAGAAGAGACCAACACCCACTTCGCTACAACATCCTTTCAGGTAGTTGTAGAGNCTACAACCTCCTTTCAGGTAGTTGTAGAGAGCGATAAGGTCTCCCCTCAGCCTCCTCTTCTCCAGACTAAACAACCCCACTTCCCTCAGCTGCTTCTCATAGGACTTGTGCTCTAGACCCTTCACCAGCTTTGGTGCTCTTCTCTGGACATGCTCCAGCACCTCAATGTCCTTCTTGTAGTGAGGGGCCCGAAACCTAACACAGTATTTGAGGTGCAGCCTCGCCAGTGCCAAGTACAGGGGCATGATTGCTTCCCTACTCCTGCTGGCCACACTATTCTGATACAAGCCAGGATGCTATTGGCCTTCTTGGCCACCTGGGCACACTGCTGGCTCATATTCAGCTGGCTGTCAACCAGCACCCCCAGGTCCTTTTCTGCCAGGCAGCTTTCCAGCCACTCTTCCCCAAGCCTGTAGCATTGCATGGGGTTGTTGTGACCCAAGTGGAGGACCTGGTACTTGGCCTTGTTAAACCTCATACAATTCCCATCTCTATTTTACTGGAGGTGTTGGTTGTGATGTGACAGCCTTATGCTGTTGCTGCTCGGTGGTAGGTGGGGTTAGGAACTGGTAGTTATGGCAAGAAGGTAGAGGGGAAGACCAAAATAGGGAGCAGATCGTGTTTCAGGCTCTGTTTCAGCCAATCTGTGTGTTTACTGTCAATGATAGAGGATGTGTTGTGTCTGTATCGTCCCTCTTAACTAATATTCATGAAGCTTTCCAGGCAGCTATGTCAGAGTTGAGCAAGCTGAAAACTATCTAGGAGCTTTTGTGGGGGAGAAAGGAGAAGGTATTCGGTGACTCTTTCCTCATTTGTTTGACAGTGTGTCAGGATTTGATCAGGATCCATATACAGGATACCCTAAGATGAGGGGGGCAGGGAGGAGATATTAGTGTTTCTGGAAAGGGATGTTTTCATTGCTTGAGCCTCTGAACACAGCAAGTGTTGCTCCTATGTAGAGGTCCATAATTAGTAACGTGCCAATTGAACTGAGGGATACGTGAAACTAGCTTATAGTATGATACTAATCAGTTTTAAATATGCCCTGTCCTAAGAATTCATGTGGTGTCTTTCTGCTACTGCTAGATGAGGATTACACTTAATGGTTGTCTCTTTAATGTCATATGCCTTGCAAGGACTAATGTCTGTATTAGGCTTTTGTTAAATGTGAGTTATGAGGTATGAACCTCTGTGTATACTTCAGTGCTAAAATAGCTTTTGTCTGGGTTGTACAAGTTGTGCATGTATTCCTTACTTATTACCTGCTAATGTTGTAAAATACTCTGCAGATTTAAGCAATTATTGTCCTTTCCCTTTAAACTTTTAGGAAGAGAGTTCTTACTGCTGCAGGCAATACTCAGAATGTTCGCATGAATGTGACCTCTTATTTTGGAGTTGGCACTGCTGCTTTTTGGGAGTAGCACAGTGGAAAACTTTCTTCTCAATAATCTTCTTAATAGGCATTATCTTCTTAATTACCCAAATATTTTTAGGGTGTATCACTGATTAATTTATTCTTAAGTATGTGACTTCCTCTTCAAGCTGCCTGATGGCTGATAAGCTGTAGCAGAGTCACTTTAAAGCACACATTAGTCACTGTGATTCCTCATCGCCCTGTACTGAAAGTGGTGACTAATCTCTAGGTCTGACTTCCCATTATGAAGCGCAACCTTTACCCTTGGTAACTAGGTGGAGGATTTCACAAAACAGTATAAAACATTCCTGCCTTCTGTGGCAGGCCACTCACCCGACAGCCTGTAATCTGCAACTTTTGTGTGAGCTAGAAAGGATGTGGGGCATCAGATGTGCTGCTAGGCTCTTAACAATCTTTAAACCTTGCTGTCGTCTTTGAGAAGAATCATGCTTTGGATAGTAGTTCTTCAGCAGTGTCTGCAAAGCTATAGCAGAATGAAAGCAATTAGCAGTGAGAAGCCCGAGATGCTCAGAAGGCAAACTAAATAAAGGCCTGATGATCCAGAGGTTTCTTTTGGCACTCTCTTGGAATTATTTTGCCTGATAAGACTGAGGTAGTACAGTGGCTTCCACTCTTTGTAGAGTGTTTATAATAGTTATTTTTAATGAATGGAAAAAAGGATGTAAGCCCAACATTTCTGTGCCATGTTACCAAATATGCAGTGATAGAGCACCTTTTTTGCTTTTATTAAAAAGCAGCTGAGTCAGAGCTTAAGTATCAGTTCGGGTTAGCAGACTTTTCTGTCCAAATCTGAAATACTGAAACAGGCTCATTTTGGAGAGGATGGATTAGGTAGGAAGAAGACTTAATCTCATATTTCTGGAGTGAAGAAGTTGTGAGGGAGTCTTTAGCCTCTTGGAAAAAGGTCAATATTTCTTTCGGCTCTATTCAAAAGGGATTTAGTGTGCATTGGCAGTGAAGGCAGCTGCTATCCTGAGCTGTATTTAATAGGAACATAGCCAATATTTATAAGGAAGTGATTATTCCTCTCTGTTCAGTACTTCTTAGCTGTATCTAGAATACTGTGTCTGGTTTAGGGTCCTTCATCCAGGAAAAACATAAACTGGAAGCAAGCCCAGCAGAGGGACTGTCAGGGTGGTCAGGAGGCTGAAGCACAGGCCCTGTGATGGGAGGCTGGGGGAGCTGGGTTGCTTCAGCCTGAAGAAAAGAAGCCTCGGGGGACCTAACAGCAGCCCCTTCATACCTCCGAGGAGGTCATCAGGAACATCAGGGTCAGGTTCTTCACAGTGGTGGGAGGGCATAATTTGTAATAAGTAGATACAAAAAAAAAAAAGTAGATTTAAAAAAAAAAAAAAGAAAACACACACAAAAAAAAAAACCAAAACCAACAAACCAAAAAACTTCCATTGTGAGAACAACCATGCAGTGGAACAGGCTCTCTGGAGAGGTTGTACATCTTTGGAGGTGTTAAAGGTAGAGCTGGATGAAGCACTGAGCAACCTAATACGATGTCATACCTGGTCCTGGCCAGAGGCCTAGAGACCTCCTGAGGTTTCTTCTAACCTGAATTACTCTGTTAGTGCTTCTGATTCTACAGATACAACTCTGACCATTCTCAAAACCTTTGTTTGAGGAAGGACTGCTAACCTATAAATAAAACTGTCTTGTTTATGCCATATACATGTGAATTATTCCCAGAATGAGTTACTCTAGCACTAAAAGATAACAAATAATTGCCATTTAACAGGTATTGTGACCTTGGTTCTTAAAAGATAAGGGTAAATAACGGGGAGGAAAATCTAGGCCTGTCATGGTGTCAGATTACGAAGCATCTTTAAAGGGCATCAGACTCTTTAGTTACCAAATATGAACCTCTGGAGTCTGGGGGCCAAACAGTTGAAGAGCTTGAAGATGCCTTCACACAATTAAGGCAAACCTACTCATCAGTGTTCAGAATGATAAAAGAGCTCAAAGATACTTTTTTTTTCCTTGTTTAGGTGGTCACTGGGGTCCTGGTGAGTGCTCTTAAGGAAAAATTTACATATATTTTATTTATAATCTACATATTTACACATATATGGGTATGAATATTTTTGTGCTTTTTGGGACACACTGTTTCAGAAGCCTGGCACTGCTGTGGAACACACTGAATACTAAATGCCAGGAAAATGGAAACTAGTATCCTTACTATTAAGAGGTGTGAAGAAACACAATTCCACAGAACTGGTAAAACTTGGATTGTACAAATAGATGACCAATAACCTTGAAGCCTTTCCCCTCTATCTGGGTAAGTGTAGGGATTTAGTCCTTAAAAGACAGTGTCTGTTGGTACGTTAGTAATCCGGAATGAGAGAATTGCAAACTCCCTCTCTTAAGAGGTAGAAGGAGTATCTGCTCTATGTCTACTACTGAAAAGAATTTTGTACAGGGTAAGTAGTTAATGCTTTTTATAAAAACAGAAATTTATTGCAAGTGACAATATGATGATATTCTCAGTTCTGAGAGCATTTGAATGAATGGTACTTCTGTAATACAGCTTTACCTTGCTTGCACTTCTTTAGCATCACATGAGCAAGAAATGTGTTGGCAGCCTATTAGAGAATGTAGATAAACTTGTAACTTTTAGATAAACTGCAATTCACTTTGTCCAGGTATTTATATATTGTAAGAATAAACATTGTACAGCTGAAAAATGAACACAGCTCTGAAAATACTTTTACTGTAGGGAAATAGAAATGATAAACAAACCTATAAAACTCAGTCCTGTTTCTGCATACCTAAATGTACTTTGCTCAGATCTGGTTTAGCAGTTGTATTTTGGGTTTTGTGGTGGGTGGGTTGGTTGGTTGGTTTGGTGTTTGTTCCTCCAGTTGTCTACATGCTGTGAAGCATACATATAGTGTGGAAGAAGGGATACTGTAAAAACTAACAGAGACCTGGAATGCTTTTAACAACAAAAAGATAAACCCCCAAAAGCCAGTCTTTATTCATTGCTGTCAAGGCAGCAGACGCTACCCAGCTTCTTTTCTAGTTCTGGTCCCATAGGTAGTCCTAAAAATTTGACTGAAAAAATGCAAACTAGCTAACAGTTGTTTCCTGCTAATTGTGATACAGATAACAATATGATATTATAACTTTCTTTCATGTTATCCCCAATTGTGTAATTTTTTTTCTGCAGTACTTTATTTACAGACCCTTTTTCTTCAACTACCAAATACAAGAATATATTACAGCCATATCAAATGTTTGAGCCAACCTTAACAAAAGTGAATAAGGTTTAAAAATACTACTGCCTAGAAACCTTTTCTATCTTGTACATGAGTGTGTAGCTTTCCTTAATGTCAGGGTAGATTGGTCTTACTGGTTTGGATGCTCTTGTTCCAATAGCATTGTTCGTATTTGGAACAGCAGGTTAAGAACTACCTATTTGGAAGGCCTGTGCAAATTGTGACTATTCAGTCCTTGATAGATTGTAGAAGTTAAAATATTTTGAGAAATGTTACAGAAGTTCCAAATACTGGATGAGAAATGCCAATTGTGAGCCAACTTTATGTGAAAATGACCTTTATGTGAAAATCAGATGACTAACAAGCTAAATAAAACTGCTTGTTATTCTTACATTCTAGCATAAAGAGCCAAATGTAGATGTGCTTTCTTACGCTTGTTTCAAAGCTGTACTCCCAGTCAACTATTTTCTTTTGAATGATAGTCAAATGGGGATGCAGAAAACTAAAGGAGCTATTTGCATGGGAGCAAGTAGAAGCTCAGGATAAACAGTTAGGACCCCTGCTCTTTTTGCATCTTTTTTGCTCTTAAGATTTTCCTTGAAATATGTTGTTCCTTGTGGCAATTATGACTTCTGCTGTAGTATTGCTGGTTAAGAAGCTCTGCTCCTTGATGAGGGTACGTGTCTATTTTTAGAAGGTATTGAAGTGGTTCCAGAAAGAAAACTTGTTCCTAAAACCTGGCTTTATTCCTTACAGGAATTTTATTTATCCTTTTGGGTTACTTGGCCAACTTTGTGTGAATCTTTGAGACACCCCAGTGAATGTTCCATAGCTTAGAGCAATTTGGTTTGATTTTCAGACCCTAGATGTTGGAAAGATGGACAGGTCTGAGCATTGCTGCCTGGGTACTGAAGAAGTCTAAGGCCTACTGCTAGGCAGTTTATGGGCATCTCCCATTTTTGGTATGGGGGGACATTCCAGGTTTGACAAAAGAAGCAATAGGGTATTTTACCTAAATTAACATAGGACAACATGGAAGCTAAAAGGAACATACCCCTCACGGGGACTTGGATGGATATGTGAATTGAGGACAGGAAGTTGGCAGAAAAACCTATGTACTTCTGGGGAGTTCCTTTTGCAGCCTGTAGCAGGGGATGATGAAGCTGTTGGAGCTCCATATCTGTTGCTTCTCTGGCCAGTCGGATTGGCAGCAAGGGACTGAAAGCTTCAGGCAGAGTGGTTTTGTCTTTCATCAGTAGAGTTTCTGCCTTCTTTTGGAATATGGGAGAAACAGGTTGAAAAGGTACTATAAAGGAAAGCCTTTATGTTCTTATAGATCACTGATCAGATGATACATAGCACTTTGAACTACCAATGTAAACAGAGGCTTGACCACAGTATGCACTCTGCTTGAAATAATCCTGATGAGCCATCAGAAATGGTAGATCAATATGCCTTATAATCCATTTAAAAGTACCAGGAAGGAACAAAACTTTTTCCTGCAAAGCTGTAGGTATAATTGCTTTGCTTAATAAGTTAATACAAAAACCTGAGTGCCACTCTACTTTTAGGTTGTTAGGTTATTGTTCATCTGTGGTTCAGATGCTCTTTGATCTTTAAGGCTTACTTGGATGTCATTAAATATCTGAAACAAACAAACACCTTCCTTTTACTTATGTTACTAGTTGTGTTAGGTATTTGTGGGGAAGAGAAGGAAATAACTAAGGTTGCTACTTACTGTAATGCTCTCTGTTCCTCAGTAAATGCATAATTCTAAAAATGTTTCAACTGCACAGGATGTAAAATGTATTGAGTTTTGATTGCTGACCTCTACATCAGTGACTGGATTGCTGATCTCTACATCAGTGACTGCTGTGTGTAACATTGTGTTGAGAAGAGTCTTGACTTAGTATGTGAGTGCTAGGTAGACTTGTGTTCCAAAACTTAAGCAATTGGACAGGTTCAGGTTTTTTTCTGTACTGTCACTTAAGTGTTCTGTCGTATGCTTATCTTTAGTAGACAGAGGGAATAGAAGAATGTGTGTGTTAAGAAAAGGACTTGTGAAAGTTGAAATATTGTTCTACTACAGTTTTAAGTAAGGCTGTTGCTTTTGCAGCTGCTCTAAAAGAATATTCTTAGTTGTAGGAAGCATCGGAGAGGTCGTTGCCTGGCTGCTGGGTTAAACTTCCCCTTCTCTTAGTGAGGCAGAGTTTACAGTCTGATTAGTAAGAGGGAGAAAAAGCATCTGAAATCACCACTTGTTTTCATGGGTGTTGGTTTTTTTGGGGGGCTGGAGAGTTGTTTGGGTGTTGTGTGTGTGTGTTTCAGTTTTCATACACTTGTTGATTAGGGATTTAGAAAAGGTCAACCAATGACGGTGGATTTCCGAAACACTACCGAGAGTTTAATTTAGAAATGCTGCTCGACTATTTCAGTATTATTTGTATCAATCTCACATATTTGTGATCTGAACCTTTACCTCTTCTCCCTTTCAGCAGTAAGAGCAGCAGCTGGGAAATCAGTGGGATTTACATGCTGACCATGTTAAATATCTTCTCTATTTGGGGGTGTGAGGGGGGAGGGACAAAACCACCCAACTTCCTGGGCTGTTTTGGCTTTAGATTGTCCTTGCTATCAAGAGCTCAGTTACAGGACAGGTTTTTTCCTAAGCAGGGTGTTTTCTCTTAAGCCAAGTTCTGTCATGTACGGTTAGGGA